>JAQQAC010009330.1:0-25424 GCA_029783875.1 Phataginus tricuspis | reverse complement strand
AGTGTAGGCTATTATCCCATCCATCCAGGCCTGGGCAGGGCAGAAAGGCCTGGGAAGGGGGGATTCCTTCACCCTCCTAGTGAGCTTGGGCCTCCACCCTCTGCCTCAATTCATCGGAGCTGCTGGTTCTCAGGCCTTGGCCTCAGACAGGACTTTCACTATCATGTCTCTTGGTTCCCAGGACTTCACACAACCTGATTATACAGCTGGCTTTCCTGGTCCTCCAGCTTGCAGATGGAAGACTGATTTCTCAGCCTCTCCAACTATATGAGCCAAATCCTAAAATGAATCTCCTGGGTCTGTATCTCCTGCTGGTTGTTTCTCTGACTTCTCAGGGGCTTTTGCTACTTTTAATGTTAAATAGCTGCAAACCCCCACTTGAGCCCAGTGTTACCGAGTGGCATCCCTTTAGTGAGTTCCTAGAATCTGTGTCAGGAACCTGCGGCCCTGGCCACTCTCTGCCCCAGAGCAATTCCACTTTGTCTTCACATGTTGGCTAAGTACAAAACATGAATCCAGATCAGTCTACACATTAATTCTCCTGCTGGGAAGAAAGCATTGTATTTTGTCACCAAGGTCCCATATTATTATGTGGAAAGAAAAGGGCTTTTAATTCACTTTAAATAGGAATAAGTAAAATGAATAAACATGTGTAAGTCACATGTGTTTTATAGCTTCTCTTTCTTAAATAATTGGTTGCTGGTAGTCTGAAGACCAAAGAAATAATACTTCCCTTCCTTCCTGATCTTTGTATTTGAAACCAACAGGCTGGACTTGGGAGCTCTGATTCCACCCTGCTGTGTGTCCTTGGGCACATCCTTGCCCTCTCACCAGCAGACACAGCCTGAGATCTGAGCACAGGATGTAAGACGCATCAGACCTGGGCTTTTCTGGTTTGATTCCTGGGTGGAAACCTGAACGCCACACTTCTTCCTGCCATCCGGGACCTCTGTGGCTCTGAGGAGCCCAGGTGTGTTAGAACTGCTGCTCCTGGACTCTGGAATGGTGGAGGGTGAGGTGGGATTCCTTTAAAACCTGGGACAGATGCCTGAGCCCCTTCCCTCCATGTCCCTTTTTATCTGGAAAGTGGGTTCCTGTGGGACTGATAGAAGAGCAGCTGGGGAGTCAGGGCTCATTCACGATGTGTTCTGAATCATTTCATCTGTTGATTCATGCATTTCTATTTTTTTTCTTTCTTGGTGTTTATTTTAAAATTCTGAAAGTATATCCATATAGTTTTAAAGTTTTACATACATTGAACATACTTTCTAATAGACTGTGTACTGTCTGAATCTTTTCCCTGGCCCAAGTGATCAGCTACTTAGGAAACCAAGTACACAGCCCTGCCAGTGTGAAAACAGTAATATAACAATGTAATCCCTAGTAGATGGACTTCTTTGATTCTGTGTTGATCTACTTGGCATCCAGTTATCACAGGGCTAATTATACTCATGTACTTTCTTATTTTTGTGTCCTTGATGCTCTGGTATTGGGGGCCATGCAAATCTGGGCAGAGTTTGCCCCTCCCAGGCAGCTAACCTGTAAAGATAAGTGGTCATGGGGTCATCTTTCATATGCAATCTGTAACTTCAGCCAGCTCTCTACCAAACTCATGCACCAATGTCAGTATGTCCCCCACCACTCTAAATCAGGTCTGGGTGTCTAATGAGGAAACTAATGTTAAATGAAGTCATAAAGGGGAGCCTTATCCAATAGCATTGGAGGAGACACCAGAGAGATCGCTCCCTCTCCCTCTGTGCATAGGCACCAGGGACAGGCTGTGCCGGGACATCTAGAAAAGACAGCTGCCTGCCAGCCAGGAAGAGAGCTCTCCCCAGGAGCTGTATTGGCTGACACCTCCTCAGCCTCCAGAACTGTGAGAAATGTCACCCCATTTGTCATCCTTAGTATTATAGCTGTCCAAGCATGTTATAACATATAAAAATTATACACCTATGTGTTACTACTTTAACATAACATTTGCGACATACATGTTATTTGATATCACATTATTATCATTAACCTTTGTTAACAAAAATGATGATATTATTGAATGAAACTGCTGGCAGGATGGGTGAGTGTGGACCTATGATGTCCACAGAGTCCTATGAGAGTTTGGAGGAATGGGTGGGATGGGGTCACTGAAAGTGGTTTTGAACCCTGAAGATTGCATCTCCCCCCTACCCCATGGCACAGATTTCCCTTCCAGAAACACGCTTCCTCCTGGGCCTGCAGGGCCTGGGAGAAGCCAGGGCCTCTCCTTGCTCCACCTGCTGGGACATTTTGGGGTCTGGCTTTCCTTCCCCTCAACAGAACTTGAATCATCCATTTTGATCCTTGACAAAGTGCAATCTGTCCAGTGGAGATAGGCAGCTTGGACCCGATGTCATGTAAATGTTTAACTACCTCAAGGTAAAACCTACAGCTGTGCAGCCACATACACTGAATGCTGAGGTGTTAACTTCTCAGGAGATGTAAGTAGCTTAAGGCAAAAGCCCTGTTCTGTGTGTGCACCTGTGCCTCCCTTGGGTGGGGGTGGGGGGGTTGGATCTGGACCAGTTCTGGCTCCTCGTGCAATCAGTTTGTTTTCCTCTTTGGACACTTTAATGAGACTTGCTGTATCAGCTTGAGGGAAGCAACAGTTTCCATTTGTTTGGCCCATATTCCTGGGGACAGAGACACAGCCCTGGGCTCATTTCCAAGGACCTCACTAGGGTCAGGATGGGTGATGAGGGTGGTTGTTTTGGGCATTACTTCAAAAGAGCAACCATTTACTGCTTAAGCATATTTACATTTCTCCATCTTTACATTTAATTTGTTCTGTTTGACATTTCTTGAGATGATTTATAACTCCAAATAAATTTTAAAATTGATGACATACTATAGTTTGTC
This sequence comes from Phataginus tricuspis, assembly GCA_029783875.1. Lineage (NCBI taxonomy): Eukaryota > Metazoa > Chordata > Mammalia > Pholidota > Manidae > Phataginus > Phataginus tricuspis. Next base: position 22,532 of record JAQQAC010009330.1, on the reverse strand, counting down.
TAAGTCAGTAATTTCTAAATAGTTTATGTTTTCACATTTTTCTTTACCCTTATTCACAGATGTTGAATCTGTTCTTTTGTGGATGGCCTGCTCTGCTCACCCAAATACTGATGCAAGTTCATGGCTCCTCAGACTACATCTTGAATCACTGTCTCAGTGCCTCCTGCAGTCCAGGTGGGGACTGGGGACTGTGGGGCGGCTGGGGTGGGAGGAACAAGCCCTGAAGCCCAAGCCTCCTGTTCAGATGACCTGCTGAAGCTAATTCCCTGTCACACCAGTCACACCATGTATGCTCACAGGCTGCTCCATGATCTTAGCCCCTCAAGAACCAGCCTCCAGCATGGGACCAGCTGCCACAGGGCCCCTAGTGTTTACAACTCAAATGCGGCTCATGCACACAGAGGATGTCTGCACAGCTCTGTCCCTCCTGGGTTGGTATCTGCAATGGTGACCCACTCAGGCTTCTGTACCATGTGACCAGTGCCATGGCCACAGAGCACAGCCCTCAGGAGCAGAATTTGTAGCCCAAATCCATCCTTTCACCAACTATACTCTATTCTCATATCTTCCTTTTCCTTTCCCCATTTCTTCCCTTTCTTCCTTGCATAAGATGTACACCACTAGCTCCAAGTGTATATGAGGATTAACTGCCATAATGTGTTTTTCCCACATAGGACTTTCACAGGCTGTACCCTGACAGTCAGGTGAGCATATAGCAGATTCATGTCAAGCAGAAACCCTGTACCCTGGTTACCAGGGACAGGGGGGAACACCAACCACAAGGAGGAGAGCAAAGATCATCACCCCAGAAACCAACCTGTCAGTTCCTACAGGTTAGGGCCTATCATCAATGCCATTCTAGCAAAATCTTAATGTTTCCTGAATGCTTGCCTGTACTATTCATATCAAAGAAGATTAATCTCAGGATGCCATCTATTTTAGAACCTTTTATTTTTTCGATACCTTCTCAGTAATTCCCAGAGGATTGCAGAGTGGATAGAATTCCTCTGCTTCTATAAGACCTTAGGTTTGCCGGATCTGAAGATCCAGGCTGCCTTTTTCTTATTGATGGGGTAGTAGTGGAACCTGATTTAGGCCATAAGGAAAGGTCACAGGAGCAAAAAAGAGTAGTCTCTGACCAAGACCCATGGGTACTGGCTCCTGTCAGGGGCCCTGGGGGACTCTGGGGGACCCACACTGCGCTGCTTCCTTTCCCCTCACCTTTTAATGGGATACGTGAGCTCAGGTGGGCATCAGCCAATGCTTCAGGGACAAAGTCCTGGGAAAAGGAAAAGGCTTGCCTGAGACAGGACTTGACGTGGAGGAAGGAGCAGCCTGTTGATTTTCCTGAGGCACCATCCCCCCTACATAGACATAAAGCTTGTCTTGATCCTGGTGAGTTTTTCCCCACAGGTTAGGGAACCGAGATTTCAGGAGGTGGCATTTTCTCTACCACCTCAAGGGGCGCTCCAAGTTTGCGGCATGTTAGAATTACCTGGAGACAATTAAGCAGACCCAGTGCCTGGCCTCCCGTAAAACAAAGTGACTTGGTGTATCGGGGGAAGGACCCAGGCAGCAGGATTTCCACAGCCTACCAGGTGAACCCAGGGTGAGCCACCCTGAAAGGCGCTCTCTGGTGCGGATCCCGCCTGAGCACGTGCAGATTCCTGGGAGTTCTGGCCATAGGCTGTGTTAGTGCCACAAGGTGGCGTGGGCCTATGGGACTGTTTCTGATAATCCCCAGGTCCTACTGAGCTCTGCTTTACTCTTAAGCAAATAAACTTTGTATTAATAAGAATAATGTAAAAATGAAGTGATTAGAAATATTTAGAAGTCAAATACCTGCACAGTATGTCATATTTCAGAGGCTTTTATTAAACTGGAATAAAATTAAAACAAAGCTTCCCAATGATGTTTAATAACCAAATGTACAGCAGCAAGAGTATATTTTCTCACCTTGGATTTCCACCCTCCATTGCCCTGTTAGTCTCATCTCATGAAAACCATCCTGTGGGGCTGACCTGGAACATGGCTGATGGGGGAGGATGGGACACAGGCCTAGATGCTGTTAGGTGAAGTCTGTGTTCCAGAGGCAGGAGGCCAGTGGTTGGCCCCAAGCATGTGTCCTTCTGGTAACATGGGGCACCTCCCTGGGTCCCAGTCATCTGTACTTGGGCAGTGTTGAGTGTCTGCACAGCTCCTGTGTTAGGACTCAGAGGGATTTACTACAGGAAGAGGGAGGGCTCTGCCTTCCCATGAGCAGGGGGATCGCTTGTCAGGTTTATAGGTGACCCAACTTGTGAGATCAAGGGCTAGGAGCGATTCCTTCTGGGTTGTGTGGACACACTTCTGCCTGCTGCATGCTGTGAGGGGCGACATAACACATTTAATATAAGGATTCCCTGTCCATAAATTGAAAAATGAAAATCAATAACAAAAGGCAAGGAATAGGAAAAATTCAATGTCAGTAAAAGAAATAATAATATTTTAGGGTTTTTCCTGTTAACTACACCACAGATTTTACTTGAATTCACAAGTTCTTCCTCTACTGGCATTTTTAGTTTCCTGGACCTAATCTGAAATACGCAGTGCCTTTTGCCTTATGTCACCTTAGTGTCCTCCCATCTGGCTAATTTTCTGTCCTTGTTTAAGGGTAAGCTGACCAGTGTGAGGAGTCCACATCAGGTATTTTGCAGAGTGGGCCTCAATTTGAATTTTCTGTATTTCCTTAAAGTTACTTTTAATAATGTTTCATTTGTCAGCCTTTTATTTATGATTAGTTTTTACTTTATTTTTTATTAAAATTTAGTTGGCATACATTATATTTGCTTCAGATGTACAATACAGTGGTTTGAAAGCTATATGCATTTCTAAATGCTCATCATGGTGACTGTAGTTACACTTGTCAACATATAAAGGTATTACAATAGGATTGATTATTTTTGCTATGCTATTCTTTTCATCCCATGACTAATTTATTTTATAATTGCAAGTGTTTATTCCTTTATTCCATAACTGACTGTGCCCATCCCACAATTCCCCTCCCCTATGACAACCACCAGTTCATTCTGATTATGAGTCTGCCTGTTAATTTCTTCTTTTTTTGGATCCCACATAAAAGTGAATTCATATGTTATTTGTCTTTTCTCCCCAGCTCAGTTCACTTAACATAATACCCTCTGTGTCTGTCCACATTTTCACAAATGGCAGGATTTCCTCCCTTTTACAGGGGAGTAATATTCCACAGTGTATATGTGCCACACCATGAGGATGCATTCATCTATTAATGGACACTTAGATTGTCCCCCTGTCTTTGCTGCTATAAGTAATGCTGCAATAAACATAGGAGTGCATATACTTTATCAAACTAGTGATTTTGTTTGTTTGGTAAATTTGCAGAAGTGGACTTACTGGGTCACACAGTATTTCTGTTTTTAATTTTTTGAGGACCCTCTGCACTGTTTTCCATAGTGGCTGCACCCATTTACATCACCAGCAGCAGTGCACAAGGGCTGCCTTTTCTCCACAACCTCACCAACACTTGTCATTTTTTGTTCTTTTAAAACTGACCATTCTGATTGCTATGAGGTTATAACCTGATTTGGTTTTGAATTGGAGTCTGTGATGATTAGTGATGTTGAACATCTTTTCATGTGTGTTTTGGCCTTATGTATGTATGCCTTTGGAAAATTGTCTGTTCACGTCCTCGGCCCATTTATTCAATGGATTATTTGATTTTTTTTTTTGCCATTGAGCTGTATGAATTCACTATGCAGTTTGATTTCTTTAATTTATTCTTTTTAAAATGTTTTACATTGAGGTACATACAAGTCAGTGGGCAGCTAGATGAATGCTGACAGGCACATACACTCATGCAGCCATCACCCAGATGAAGATAGGAAATATACTCACTAATGTTTCCCCTTCTTTCACCCATTCCCACCATTTCCCTCTCTTATCGTGACAACTATTTCATTCTGTTTATTAATCTTTCATTTTGCTTTGTTTATTAATTTTATTAGATTCTACATGTAGGTGAAATCATACGGTATATGCTTTTCTGTAACTTCATTTAGCATGATACTCTCGATCCATCCTTGCATATACAAGATTTCATTCTTTTTTTATGGCCAAATAATATTCTGTTATATTTAAGTGCCACATGTTTTTTTTAATTCATTCATATATTGATGAACATTTACATTGTTTCTGCATTTTGCTGTTGTAAATAATGCTGAAATAAGCATGTGGATGTATATATCTTTGGGGATTGGTGACTTTGTTTTCTTAAGAACATTATAAGAAGTGGCATTACATGGTCATAGGGTATTTCTTTTTTAGTTTTTTGGGAAGCCTCCAAACTGCTTTTCGTAGAGGCTCATGCACCAATTTGTAGTCCCACTACCAGCATACAAATGCTGCCATTTCTCTGCATCCTCACCACTACTTGTTATTTCTTGTCTCTTAGATAGTGCCATTCTGACTGGTATGAGTGATACCTTATTGGGGTTTCGATTTGCATTTTCTTGATGATGAGGGATACTGAGCATCTTGTCATGTAACTGAGCATTGGCCATCCATGTCATTTTTGGCAAATTGTCTATTCTGGTCCCCTGACCATATTTTAATTGGGTTATTTGTTTTTGGTGATAAGTTGTATGTATTCTTTATATGTTTTGGATATTAGCTCCCTGTTGAATACATCATTTGTAAATATATTCTTATCAGAAGAGGATGTCTTTTCATTTTGTTGATGGTTTCCTTTGCTGCATGGAAGGTTTTTTTTTGTATCATTAATCTACAATTACATGTGCAACACTATGGTTACTAAACTCCCCACTTGATCAAGTCCCCACCCACCTACCCCATTACAATCACTGTCCATCAGTGTAGTGCGATGCTATAGAATCACTACTTGTCTTCCCTGAGTTTTACAGCCCTCCCCACAGCCCCCTACATTATGTCTGCTAATCATAATGCCTCTTTATCCACATTGTCCCTCCTTTCCCACCCATCCTCCCCAGTACCTTTCCCTTTGGTAACTATCAGTCCGTTCTTGGGTTCTGTGAGTCTGCTGCTGTTTTGTTCCTTCAGTTTTTTCTTTGCTCTTATACTCCACATATGAGTGAAATCATTTGATACTTGTCTTTTTCTGCCTGGCTTATTTCACTGAGCATAATACCCTTTAGCTCCATCCATGTTGTTGCGAATGGCTTCTTCTTGTGGCTGAATAATATTCCATTATGTATATGTACATCTTTATCCATTCATCTACCGATGGATGCTTAGGTTGTTTCCATTTCTTGGCTATTGTAAATAGTGCTGCGATAAATATAGGGGTGCATCTGTATTTTTGAAACTGGGCTGCTACATTCTTAGGGTAATGCCAGGGCCTGCTGTCAGGAGTCAAACAGTTCCTGAGTGGGGGTGTCGGGCTGTATGTACAAGATGACAGGAGGGCAAGCTGTCTGGTGCAGAATGCAAAAAAGCTTTATTCTGGCATGGCTTATATTCACATGTATTGTCTACAGATTAGATTCACATACCCTTGTCAAGGACCTCAAATTCAATCACTTAAGTATTGCCCACAGATCAATACAATAGGACATCAATCTAATACTTAGGTCACATATGCCTGGGGGCATCTGGTCCAGGTGGCTGGCTTTGAAATAAGGCCTCCCTGCATTCCTGAGATACTTGTTCCTGGAATTCAGGAAACCCCCCCGAGGTTTCTCTCAGAGTCAGGCCCGGTTCAGGCCCTAGATGGAGACTAGGCACAAAAACAATCAGTCCTGTCCTGTACTCTTGCTCCTTCTGTTCCAACTGCTCTCCACAGGGTAAATTCCTAGGAGTGGGATTCCTGGGTCAAATGGTATTTCTATTTTGAGTTTTTTGAGGCACCTCCATACTGCTTTCCACAATGATTGAACTATTTTGCATTCCCAGCAGCAGTGTAGGAGGGTTCCCATTTCTCCATATCTTAGCCAAAATTTGTTGTTGTTTGTGTTTTGGATGTTAACCATCCTTACTGGTGTGAGGTGATATCTCACTGTGGTTTTAATCTGCATTTCTCTGATGATCAGTGATGTGGAGCATCTTTTCATGTGCCTGTTGGCCATCTGAATTTCTTCTTTGGAGAAGTGTCTGTTCATGTCCTCTGCCCATTTCTTTTTTTTTTTTTTAACAATTTATTTTATTTTAGTATCATTAACCTACAATTACATAGGCAATATTGTGATGATTAAACTACCCGCTTCATCAGGTCCCCCCCACCAACCCTATTACAGTCACTGTCCATCAGTGTAGTGAGATGAGAATCACTACTTGTCTTCTCTGAGCTGTACAGTCCCCCCCGTGCCCCCCACCCTATGTCTGCCAATCGTAATGCCCCTTTTACCCTCTTATCCCTCCCTTCCCACCCATCTCCCCAGTCCCTTTCCCTTTGGTAACTGTTAGTCCATTCGTGGGTTCTGTGAGTCTGCTGCTGTTTTGTTCCTTCATTTTTTTTTTCTTTGTTCTTATACTCCACATATGAGTGAGATCATTTGGTACTTGTCTTTTTCGGCCTGGCTTATTTCACTGATCATAATACCCTCCAGCTCCATCCATGTTGTTGCAAATGGTAGGATTTGTTTTTTTCTTATTGCTGCGTAGTATTCCATTGTGTATATGTACCACATCTTCTTAATCCATTCATCTACTGATGGACACTTAGGTTGCTTCCATTTCTTGGCTATTGTAAATAGTGCTGCAATAAACATAGGGGTGCATCTGTCTTTCTCAAACTGCTCTGCCCATTTCTTAATTGGGTTATTTGCTTTTTGTTTGTTGAGGTGCATGAGTTCTTTATATATTTTGGATGTCCACCTCTTATCGGATATATCATTTATGAATATATTCTCCCATACTGTAGGATGCCTTTTTGTTCTACTGATGGTGTCCTTTGCTGTCCAGAAGCTCTTCATCTTGATATAGTCCCACTTGTTCATTTTTGCCTTTGTTCCCCTTGCCCAGGGAGATGTGTTCATGAAGAAGTCGCTCATGTTTATGTCCAAGAGGTTTTTGCCTATGCTTTTGTCCAAGAGTTTTATGGTTTCATGATTTACATTCAGGTGTTTGATCCACTTTGAATTTACTTTTGTGAATGGGGTTAGAAAGTAGTCGAGTTTCATTCTCTTACATGTAGCTGTCCAGTTTTTCCAACACCAGCTGCTGAAGAGGCTGTCATCTCCCCATTGTATATCCAAGGCTCCTTTATCATATATTAATTGACCGTATATGTTTGCATTAATGTTTGGATTTTCTATTCTTTTCCACTGGTCTGTGGGTCTGTTTCTCATTGTGGTTTTAATTTGCATTTCCCTGATGATTAGTGATATGGAGCATCTTTTCATGTGTCTGTTGGCCATCTGAATTTCTTCTTTGGAGAACTCTCTCTTCATATCTCTGCCCATTTTTTAATCGGTTATTCGCTTTTTGGGTGTTGAGGCATGTAAGTTCTTTATATATTTTTGATGTTGACACCCTGTCGGATATGTCATTTACAAATACATTCTCCCATACTGTAGGATACCTTTTTGTTCTATTAATGGTGTCCTTGGCCATACAGAAACTTTTAAGTTTGATGTAGTCCCATGAGTTCATTTTTGCTTTTGTTTCCCTTGCTCAAGGAGCTGCATTCAGGAAGAAGTCGCTCATGCTTATATTCAGGAGTTTTTTGCCTATTTTTTTTCTAAAAGTTTTATGGTTTCATGACTTACATTCAGGTCCTTGATCCCTTTTGAGTTTACTTTTGTGTATGGGATTAAACAATAATCCATTTTCATTCTCTTGCACGTAGCTGTTTTGTTTTGCCAATACCAGCTGTTGAAGAGGCTGTCATTTCCTCATTGTATGTCCATGGCTCCTTTGTCATATATTAAATGCCCATATATGCTTGGGTTTATATCAGGGCTCTCTAGTCTGTTCCATTGGTCTATGGGTCTGTTCTTCTGCCAGTACCAAATTGTCTTGAGTACTCTGGCTTTGTAGTAAAGCTTGAGGTTGCGGAACATAATACCCCCCGTTTTATTCTTCCTTCTTAGGATTGCTTTGGCTATTTGGGGTCTTTTGTCATTCCGTATGAATTTTAGAATGATTTTCTCTAGTTTGTTGAAAAATGCTGTTAGTATTTTGAAAGGAATTGCATTGAATCTGTAGATTGCTTTAGGCAGGATGGCCATTTTGACAATATTAGTTCTTCCTATCCATGAACACGTGATGTGTTTCCATTTATTGGTATCTTCTTTAATTTCTCTCATGAGTGTCTTTTCAGAGTATAGGTCTTTCACTTCCTTGGTTAGGTTTATTCCTAGGTATTTCATTTTTTTTATGCACCTGTGAATGGAATTGTTTTCCTCATTTTCCTCTCTGGTAGGTCATTGTTAGTGTATAGGAATGCCGCAGATTTCTGCATATTAATTTTGTATACCGCAACTTTGCTGAATTCAGATATTAGATCTAGTAGTTTTGGAGTGGATTCTTTAGGGTTTTTTATTTACAATATCATGTCATCTGCGAGCAGGGACAGTTTAACTTCCTCATTGCGAATCTGGATTCCTTTTATTTCTTTGTGTTGTCTGATTGCTGTGGCTATGATCTCCAGTACTATGTTGAATAGAAGTGGGGAGAGTGGATATCCTTGTCTTGTTCCCGATCTTAAAGGAAAAGTTTTCAGTTTCTCATTGTTAAGTATAATGTTGGCTGTGGGTTTGTCATAATGACCTTTACTATGTTGAGGTACTTGCCCTCTATACCCATTTTATTGGGAGTTTTTATCATGAATCATTTTTGAATTTTGTAAAATGCTTTTTCTGCATCTATGGAGATCATCATGAGGTTTTTGTCCTTCTTTTTGTTCATGTGGTGGATGATTTTGATGGATTTTCGAATGTTGTACCATCCTTGCATCCCTGGAATAAATCCTACTTAATCATGGTGTATGATCCTTTTGATGTATTTTTGAATTTGGTTTGCTAATATTTTGTTGAGTATTTTTGCACCCATGTTCATCAAGGATATTAGTCTGTAGTTTTCTTTTTTGTGGTGTCTTTGCCAGTTTTTGGTATTAGAGTGATGCTGGCCTCATAGAAGGAGTTTGGAAGTATTCCCTCTTCTTCTACTACTTGGAAATCTTTAAGGAGGGTGGGCATTAGGTCTTCACGAAATGTTTGATAAAATTCAGCCATGAATTCTGGACCAGAAGTTTTGTTCTTAGGTAGGTTTTTGATTACCAGTCCAATGTCATTGCTGGTAATTGGTCTGTTCAGATTTTCTGTTTCTTTCTGGGTCAGCCTTGGAAGGTTGTATTTTCCTAGAGAGTTGTCCATTTCTTCTCGGTTATCCAGTTTGTTAGCATATAATTTTTCATAGTATTCCCTAATAATTCTTTGTATTTCTGTGGTGTCTGTAGTGATTTTTCCTTTCTCATTTCTGATTCTGTTTATGTGAGTAGACTCTCCTTTTTTCTTGATAAGACTGACTAGGGGTTTATGTATCTTTTATTTTCTTGAAGAACCGGTTGTTGCTTTTGTTGACCCTTTCTATTGTTTTATTCTTCTCAATTTTATTTATTTCTGCTCTAATCTTTATTATGTCACTCCTTCTACTGACTTTGTGTCTCATTTATTCTTCTTTTCCTAGTTTTGGTAATTGTGAGTTTAGACTGCTCACATGGGCTTGTTCTTCTTTCCTGAGGCAGGCTTGTATAGCAATATACTTTCCTCTTAGCACGGCATTCGCTGTGTCACACAGATTTTGAGGTGTCGAATTATTGTTGTCATTTATCTCCATATACTGCTTGATCTCTGTTTTTATTTGGTCTTTGATTCATTGGTTATTTAGGTGCGTATTGTGAAGCCTCCATGTGTTTGTGGGATTTTTCATTTTCTTTGCATTATTCATTTCTAGTTTCATACCTTTGTAGTCTGAGAAACTCATTGGTACAGTTCCAATCTTTTTTAATTTACCGAGGCTCTTTTTGAGACCTAGGATATGACCTATTCTTGAAAATGTTCCATCTACACTTGAGAAGAATGTATATTCTGCTGCTTTTGGGTGTAGAGTTCTGTAGATGTCTGTTAGGTCCATCTGATCCAATGTGTTGTTCAGTGCCCCTGTCTCCTTACTTATTTTCTGTCTTGTTGATCTGTCCTTCAGAGTGAGTGGTGTGTTGAAGTCTCCTTGAATGAATGCATTGCATTCTATTTCCCCCATTTAATTCTGTTAGTATTTGTTTCACATATGTAGGTACTCCTGTGTTGGGCACATAGATATTTATAATGGTTATATCTTCTTGTTGGATTGACCCACTTATCATTATGTAATGTCCTTTATCTCTTGTGACTTTCTTTGTTTTGAAGTCTATTTTTTCTGATATAAGTACTGCAACTCCTGCTTTTTGCTCCCTATTAGTTGCCTGAAATGTCTTTTTCCATTCCTTCACTTTCAGTCTGTGTAGGTTTTTGGGTTTAAAGTGAGTCTCTCGTAGGCAGCATATAGATGGGTCTTGTTTTTTTAATCCATTCAGTGACTCTAATTCTTTTGATTGGTGCATTCAGTCCATTTATATTTAGGGTGATTATGGATAGGTATGTAGTTACTGGCATTGCAGGCTTCAGATTCGTGGTTACCAAAGGTTCAAGGTTAACTTCCTTACTCTGTAAAAGTCTAACATAACTCACTTGATATGCTGTTACAAAGACAGTCTAAAGGTTCCTTTTTTTTCTTCCTCCTACATTCTTTATATATATATATATATTTTTAAATTTATTTTGGTATCACTAATCTACAATTACATGTGCAATATTATGGTTATTAAACTACCCCCTTCATCAGGTCCCCCCGGCCAACCCCATTACAGTCACTGTCCATCAGCGTAGTGACGTGCTATAGAATCACTACTTGTCTTCTCTGAGCTGTAGAGCCCTCCCCATGACCCCCCAACATTATATCTGCTAATTGTAATGCACCTTTTTCTTCCTAATCCCTCCATTCCCACCCATCTTCCCTGTGGAAACTATGACTCTGTTCTTGGACTCTCTGAGTCTGCTGCTGTTTTGTTCCTTCAGTTTTTTTCTTTGTTCTTACACTCCACATATGAGTGAAATCATTTGATACTTGGCTTTTTCAGCTTGGCTTATTTCACTGAGCATAATATCCTCTAGCTCCATCCATGTTGCTGCAAAATGTAGGATTTCTGTTCTTCTTATGGCTGAATAATATTCCATTGTGTACATGTACCACATCTTCTTTATCCATTCAATTACTGATGGACACTTAGGTTGCTTCCATTTCTTGGCTATTGTAAATAGTGCTGCGATAAACATAGGGGTGCATACGTCTTTTTCAAACTGGACTGCTGCATTTTCAGGGTAAATTCCTTGGAGTTGAATTCCTGGGACAAATGGTATTTCTATTTTGAGGTTTTTAAGGAACCTTTATACTGCTTTCCACAATGGTTGAACTAATTTACATTCCCACCAGCAGTGTAGGAGGGTTTCCTTTTCTCAACATCCTCACCAACATTTATTGTTGCTTGTGTTTTGGATGTTGGCCATCCTCACTGGTGTGAGGTGATATGTCATTGTGGTTTTAGTGTGAGTTTCTCCGATGATTAGCGATGTGGAGCATCTTTTCATGTGCCTGTTGGCCATCTGAATTTCTTCTTTAGAGAAGTGTCAATTCATGTCCTCTGCCCATTTCTTAATTGGATTATTTGCTTTATCTTTGTTAAGGTGCATGAATTCTTTATATATTTTGGATGTCAACCCCTTATCAGATACGTCATTTATGAATATATTCTCCCATACTGTAGGATCTTTCTGTTCTACTGATGGTGTTCTTTGCTGTACAGAAGCTTTTCAGCTTGATATAGTCCCACTTGTTCCCTTTTGCTTTTGTTTCCCTTGCCCGGGGAGATATGTTCATGAAGAAGTCGCTCATGTTTCTGTCCAAGAGATTTTTGCCTATGTTTTTTTCTAAGAGTTTTATGGTTTCATGACTTACATTCAGGTCTTTGATCCACCTTGAGTTTACCTTTGTGTATGGGGCTAGACAGTAGTCCAGTTTCATTCTCTTACATATAGCTGTCTGTCCAGTTTTTCCAACACCAGCTGCTGAAGAGGCTGTCATCTCCCCATTGTATATCCAAGGCTCCATTATCAAATATGAATTGGCTGTAAATGTTTGGGTTAATGTTTGGATTTTCTATTCTGTTCCACTGGTCTGTGGGTCTGTTTTTGTGCCAGTACCAAATTGTCTTGATTACTGTGGCTTTGTAGTAGAGCTTGAAGTCAGGTAGTGTAATTCCCCCTGTTTGACTCCTCTTTCTCAGGATTGCTTTGGCTATTCGGGATCTTTTGTGGTTCCATATGAATTTTAGAATTATTTGCTCCATTTCATTGAAGAAAGTGGTTGGTATTTTGATAGGGATTGCATTGAATCTGTAGATTGCTTTAGGTAGTGTAGCCATTTTGACAATATTTATTCTACCTAGCCAAGAGCATCGGATGGATTTCCATTTGTTAATGTCCTCTTTAATTTCTCTTAGGTGTGTCTTGTAGTTTTCAGGGTACAGGTCTTTCACTTCCTTCGTTAGGTTTATTCCTAGGTATTTTATTCTTTTTGATGCAATTGTGAGTGGAATTGTTTTTCTGTTTCTCTTTCTGTTAGTTCATCGTTAGTGTATATGAAAGCAACAGATTTCTGTGTGTTAATTTTGTATCCTGCAACTTTGCTGAATTCAGATATTAGTTCTAGTAGTTTGGAGGGGAGTCTTTAGGGTTTTTTATGTACAGTATCATGTTGTCTGCAAATAGTGACAATTTGACTTCTTATTTACCAATCTGGATGCCTTGTATATCTTTGTTTTGTCTGATTGCCGTGGCTAGGACCTCCAGTACTATGTTGAATAACAGTGGAGAGAGTGGGCATCCCTGTTGTGTTTCCGAACTTAGATGAAAAGCTTTCAGCTTCTCGCTGTTAAGTATGATGTTAGCTGTGGGTTTGTCATATATAGCCTTAATGATGTGGAGGTACTTGCCATCTATACCCATTTTGTTGAGAGTTTTAATCATGAATGGATGCTGAATTTTGTCAAATGCTTTTTCAGCATCTATGGAGATGATCATGTGGTTTTTGTTCTTCTTTTTGTTGATGTGGTGGATGATGTTGATGGGTTTTCGAATGTTGTACCATCATTGCATCCCTGGAATGATTCCCACTTGATCATGGTGTATGATCCTCTTTATGTATATTTGAATTCGGTTTACTGATAAGTTTGTGAGTATTTTTACTTCTACATTCATCAGGGATATTGGTCTGTTATTAACTTTTTTGGTGAGGTCTTTGCCCCATTTTGGTATTAGAGTGATGCTGGCTTCATAGAATGCATTTGTAAGTATTCCCTCCTCTTCTATTTTTTGGAAAACTTTTAGGAGAATACGTGTTATTTCTTCCCTATATGTCAGGTAGAATTCAAAGGTGAATCCATCTTGCCCGGAGTTTTTGTTCTTAGGTTGTTTTTTTGATTACCCATTCATATTCGTTGCTGGTGATTGGTCTGTTTAGTTTTTCTGTTTCATGTTTGTTCAGTTTTGGAAGGTTGTATTTTTCTAAGAAGTCCATTTCTTCTAGGTTTTCCAGCTTGTTAGCATATAGAGTCTCATAATATTTTCTTATAATTCTTTTTATTTCTGTGGAGTTTGTCATTATTTTTCCTTTCTCATTTCTGATTCTGTTTATGTGTGTAGATTCTCTTTTTCTCTTAATTAAGTCTGGCTAGTGGTTTATCTATTTTGTTCCTTTTTTCAAACAACCAGCTCTTGGTTTCATTGATTTTTTTGTATTGTTTTATTCTTCTCAATTTTATTTATTTCTTCTCTGATCTTTGTTATGTCCCTCCTTCTGGTTTCTTTGGGCCTGATTTTTTCTTATTTTTCCTATTTCAGTTATTTTGTCTTTAGACTATTCATTTGGAAATGTTCTTCCTTCTTTAAATAGGCCTGGATTTCCTCTTAGAACTGCCTTTGCTGCGTCGCACAGAAGTTGTGGCTTTGTGTTGTTGTTGTCATTAGTCTCCATATATTCTTTGATTTTGTTTTGATTTGGTCATTAACCCATTGATTAATTAGGAGAATGTTGTTAAGTCTCCGTGTATTTGTGAGCCTTTTTGATTTCTTTCTAAAATTTATTTCTAATTTTATACCTTTGTGATCTTAGAAGTTGGTTGGTAAGATTTTAATATTTTTTAATTTACTGAGGTACTTTTTGTGGCCTACTATGTGGTCTATTCTGGAAAATGTTCCATGTGGACTTGAGAAGAATGTGTATCCTTTTGCTTTTGGGTGCAGAGTTCTGTAGATGTCTGTTAGGTGTATCTGTTCTAGTGTGTTGTTCAGTGCATCTGTGTCTACTTATTCTCTGTCTGGTTGATCTATCCTTTGGAGTGAGTGGTGTGTTGAAGTCTCCTATAATGAATACATAGCTGTCTATTTCCTCCTTTAATTCTGTTAGTATTTGTTTCACATATGCTGGACCTCCTGTGTTGGGTGCATATATATTTATAATGGTTACATCTTCTTGTTGGACTGACCACTTTATCATTATGTAATGTCCTTCTTTATCTCTTGCTACTTTCTTTGTTTTGAAGTCTATTTTATCTGACACAAGTACTGCAACACCTGCTTTTTTCTCTTTGTGTTTGCATGAAATATCTTTTTCCATCCCTTCACTTTTAGTCTGTGTATATCTTTGGGTTTGAAGTGAGTCTCTTGTAAGCAGCATATAGATGGGTTTTGCTTTTTTATCCATTCTATTACTTTGTGTCTTTAGATTGGTGCATTCAGTCCATTTACATTTAGGGTGATTATCGATAGATATATACTTATTGCCATTGCCGGCTTTAGATTTGTGGTTACCAAAGGTTCAAGGGTTGCTTCTTTATTATCTGACAATCTAAGTTGACTTTCTTGTTAAGTTATTGTAAACACAGTCTGATGTTTCTTTGTTTCTCTCCCTTCTTCTTCTTCTTCCTCCGTTCTTTATATACTAGGTGTTTCATTCTTTGTCTTTAGTTAGTATTTGGATGGTCTGCTTTCTTTGCTCTCATTTTATTTTCTCTTGTGACATCTTTTTAGCCTTAGGAGTGCTTCCCTCTAGAGCAGTCGCTTTAAGATATCCTTTGAAGGTGGTTTATGAGAGGCAAACTCTCCCAGCTTTCGCTTGTCTGGAAATTGTTTCATATTTAAACCAAAATCATGCTGGATGCAATGTTCTTGGTTCTACGCCCTTCTGTTTCATTACGTTAAATATATCATGCCATTCTCCTGGTCTGTAAGGTTTCTGTTGAGACCTTTGATCATAGTTTGATGGGTTTTCCTTTGTAGGTAATCTTTTTTCTCTCTCTAGCAGCCTTTAATACTCTGTCCTTATCTTTGATCTCTGCCATTTTAATTATTATGTCTCTTGGTGTTGTTTTTCTTGGGTCCCTTGTGTTGGGAAATCTAGGGGCTACTGTGGATGCAACAGTATTTCCTTCCCCAGCATGGGGAAGTTTTCAGCAATTATTCCTTCAAAGACACTTTCTATCCCTTTTTCTCTCTCTTCTTCCTCTGGTATTCCTTTAATGCGAATATTGTTCCATTTGTATTGGTCACACAGTTCTCTTAATATTCTTTCATTCCTAGAGATCATTTTATCTGTCTCTGCCTCAGCTTCTCCGTATTCCTGTTGTCTGATTTATGTTCCATTAACAATCTCTTGCATCTCATCCAGTCTGCTGTTAAGTCTGTCCATCGCTTTTCTGATTTCTGCATTTTCTTTCCTCTCTTCCCTCACTTCCTCCCTCAGCTCTTGCACATTTCTCTGTAGATACATCAGTATGGTTATGACTTTTATTCTGAATTCTTTTTCCAAAAGATTGTGCATTTCCATCCCTTCAGACTCCCTCTCTGGTGTCTGGGTCTGGATAAGCTTTGTTTGTACCATATTCCTCTGTCTTTGCATGGCAATAGAAGGTGTCGCTGGTAGGTGCCACATATGTCATCTGGGCTCTTTAAGATTTTTTAAGAAAAGAGAAAAAAAGAAAGAAGAGAAAGAAGAAAGAAATAAAAAAGAAAAGATAGAAAAGAAAAGAGAAAAAAACACCGACAAAAAAATAACCACCAGGAGTAGATTCTGTGAGGATGCTATAGGTGGTGTTGTTGCTCCACTATTCCACAACCACGGCCACGCTGCTCTCCGTGGCCCTTTGTAGCTCTGGCCGGGTCAAGAATGAATGGGAGGCTACTGATCTCTGTGGGAAGTATCAGTGCGGCTATTTTTTCCTAGTCACAAGCCAAGGCATCCAAAATTCCCCAGAACTCCCAGCCTGCTGGGCTGAGTGTGCTGGGATGATCCTGCTCCTCCATTGTTCCCCTGACTCTTTAAGACCCCTAAGAACAGCATGCGCTTTTCTTTTGTCCAGGTGAGCCATCTGCAAGGACCTGGTGCATTCCCCAGCTCAGAATCTGCACCCTATGTCTCTCCAATCTCCAATACACCACGCAATGTGTGTCAGTGCTCCCGTTGCCCATCACCAGGGCTGGTTATTTCATGGGCTTGTACTTCCATTCCCTCCCAGCTCTGAATCCTCTCCTCCCGCTGGTGCGCTAGGGTGGGGGAGTGCTCGAGTCCCACCAAGACACGGCTCCGTATATTGCCCACCTCACAGGGTGCCAAGTCCTCTCAGGTGTAGATGCAGGCTGGGTGCTGTCCTGTATCTTCTGTTCTCTCTTTTAGGAATAGTTGTATTTGTTGTATTTTTATAAATATATATGGTTTTGGGAGATTTCCACCA
This sequence comes from Phataginus tricuspis, assembly GCA_029783875.1. Classification (NCBI taxonomy): domain Eukaryota; kingdom Metazoa; phylum Chordata; class Mammalia; order Pholidota; family Manidae; genus Phataginus; species Phataginus tricuspis. The sequence continues at coordinate 5,656 of JAQQAC010009330.1, read as the reverse complement.
CCCTGCTCACACCGCCATCTTCCCGGAAGACTCTCTCCTATGCTTTTTGATGAAGTTTTACCAACCTGAAAACTTCCCGGGCTGAAAACCCCAAGTGTCACTCCTACAGTATGTTGATGACCTCCTTCTGGCTGCAGAGTTTAAGCAGGCCTGTAATGAGGGGACTACAAATCTATTAAGGACCCTCCAGGATTTGGGTTACAGAGTGTCAGAAAAGAAGGCTCAGCTATATATGCTGGGGGTGACTTACCTGGGTTATTTCCTGCACCAAGGCAAGTGCTCGCTCTCTTGTCATCGAGTGAACGCCATCCTTCAGGTACCTGTTCTGGACACTCAATGGCAGTTGCATATCTTTTTGGGGACTGTTGGATTCTGTAGGCTGTGGATCCCACAGTTCACTGGGCTAGCCCGACCCCTCTATGAGGCCACAAGAGGTAAGGGGAGCCTGCTGTTGTGGATAGAGGTAGAAGTTTTCTAGATGTTGAAGCAAGCCTAGGTCTCTGCCCCAGCCCCAGCTCTCCCAGAAGTGACAAAACCCTTTGTATTGTTTGTAGATGAGTGAAAGGGTGCAGTGAAAGGAGTCCTGACTCAAAGACTGGGGCCGTGGAATAGACCTGTGGCTTATCTCTCAAAATTGCTCAACCCAGTAGCAGCCGAATGGCCCACATGCCTAAGAGCAGTAGCAGCCACGGCCCTCCTGGTATAAGAGGCTGATAAGCTCACCTTAAGGCAGGACCTGTTCACTGTGGCTCCACATGCTGTTGAGTCACGTCTCCAGGACCCGCCTAACCGGTGGATGACAAATGCCTGTATCACACAGTACCAGGCTCTGCTCCTTGACCATCCCTGCATCCATTTCCAGAAACAGCAGATCATGAATCCTGCCACAATGTTACCTGACTCTGCATAAAATGAACCCCTCCACAGTTGCTGGGAAGTGGTGGAGAGTGTCCAAAGCTTGCAACCAGACCTGACTGATGTCCCATGGACCCACCTAAACTTGACCATCTTCTGTGATGGTAGCAGTTTCATCAAGGATGGGGAAGAGTATGCAGGTGCCATGGTTGTTACACCGGAAAGAAATGTCTTGGAAGAACCTTTCCCACAAAACTCCTCTGTGCAGAAGGCTGAGTTGGTAGCATTGACCCAATCCTTGGCAGAGGGAAGGGGACAAACTGTTAACATTTATACTGACAGCAGGTATGCTTTTGCTACTGCCCATGTGCACAGCGCCATATATCAGGAAAGGGGTTTTCTGACAGCAGAAGGAAAAGACATCAGGAACAAGCCCCAGATTTTTTTTTACAATCTATTTTATTTTAGTATCATTAACCTACAATTGCATGAGCAATATTGTGATGATTAAACTTCCCTCTTCATCAGGTCCCCCTCCACCAACCCTATTACAGTCACTGTCCATCAGTGTAGTGAGATGAGAATCACTACTTGTCTCTCTGAGTTGTACAGTCCTCCCCGTGCCCCCCACCTTATGTCTGCTAATCGTAATACCCCTTTTACCCTCTTATCCCTCCCTTCCCGCCCTTCTTCCCCAGTCCCTTTCCCTTTGGTAACTATTAGTCTGTTCTTGGGTTCTGTGAGTCTGCTGCTGTTTTGTTTCTTCAGTTTTTTTTTTCTTTGTTCTTATACTCCACATATGAGTGAGATCATTTGATACTTGTCTTTTTCGGCCTGGCTTATTTCACTGAGCATAATACCCTCCAGCTCCATCCATGTTGCAAATGGTAGGATTTGTTTTTTTCTTATGGCTGAGTAATATTCCATTGTGTATATGCACCACATCTCCTTAATCCATTCATCTACTGATGGGCACTTAGGTTGCTTCCATTTCTTGGCTATTGTAAATAGTGCTGCAATAAACATAGGGGTGCATCTGTCTTTTTGGAACTGGGCTGCTGCGTTCTTGGGGTAAATTCCTAGGAGTGGGATTCCTGGGTCAAATGGTATTTCTATTTTGAGTTTTTTGAGGAACCTCCATACTGCTTTCCACAATGGTTGAACCAATTTGCATTCCCATCAGCAGTGTAGGAGGGTTCCCCTCTCTCCACATCCTCGCCAACATTTGTTGTTTGTGTTTTGGATGTTGGCCATCCTCACTGGTGTGAAGTGATATCTCATTGTGGTTTTAATCTGCATTTCTCTGATGATTAGCGATGTGGAGCATTTTTTCATGTGCCTGTTCAAGCCCCAGATCTTAGAGCTCTTGAAGGTGATTTGGCTGCCCTGGAGAGTGGCCATAATGCACTGTCCAGGACATCAAAAAGGAAATTTGCCTGAGGCAAGGGGAAACCATGCAGTTGACCTGGCAGTCAGACAAACGGCCCTGGAACAAATCTCAGAATTGATCATGAGCTTGCTACCACCCATGTTGCAAGAAAAGCCACACTATAATAGAAAGGACTTAGAATTTGCGGCAGAGTATGGAGTCAAAGAAAACAGTCAAGGCTGGATGATCCACCCTCATGGGAGAATTATGCTCCCCGCTGTGCTAGTAAAGGAGTTGCTGAAACAGATGCACTGTAGCACCCATTTGAGTAAAAATAAAATGATAGACTTGGTCCAGAAAGACTTCTGGGTTCTTGGGGTTTGTAGGATGGCCCATGAAACAGGGAAGGTTGCATTGCCTGTCAACAAGTAAATCCCTTCCAACAGGTTACACAGGTACAGGGAAATAGGGAGACAGGAGAATCCCCGGGGCAACATTGGGAGGTGGATTTCACTGAGATAAAACTTGGACAATATGGGTACAAATATTTGTTAGTTTTTGTGGCTACCTTCTCTGGGTGGGTAGAGGCTTTCCCAACAAAGACAGAAACAGCCAAAATGACTGTGAAAAGCTTCTAAATTAAATTGTTTGTTCCCTGCTTCCGGTTGCCTCTGACTATGGGGTCTGATAACAGACCGGCTTTTGTGGCACAACTGACCCAAGGGGTTTTTAGTGCCCTGAATGTTCCATGGAATCTTCATTGTGCTTACAGGCCCCAACGTTCAGGCCAGGTTGAGAGGATGAGTCAGACCCTCAAAGAGATTCTTACTAAGTTAACTTTGGAAATTGGTTAAGGGTGGGTACAGCTCCTCCCCTTGGCACTTCTCCAGATAAGATGCATCCCATATATTTTAAAGCTCACCCCTTTTGAGATTCTGTTCAGTCACCCCCTCCTATACTCCTTTGAGCAGTCTTGGAAAAAGCTACAGAAATCTCTAGTCAAGAAATTGTTCAGTCCTTACAGGCCCTACAGAGAGTGCAAGACCAAATCCACTCCCTGGGGGGAGGCAGTCACCCAGGGAAAGCATCTGCCAGAACCACACCTGCTCCAGCCAGGAGACCCCAGGTGAGTAACATGACCTAAGGCTGAGGCACTGGGGCCCGGGGGAGAGGACCTTATCCGGCTGTCCTGGTGATGTCCACAGCTGTGAGGGCTGCTGGTGTAAGAGCATGGATCCATCCCACGCAGTTGAAGCTGGTGAGAGAAGGGGAGGAAACCCCCCCTGCCTGGACAGTGGTGAAGCTGCTGCCCAAACAAGACCCGCTGAAGATAACACTCAAAAGGAAAACCAAAAGCTCAGATGTATGGCTTTAATATTGTTTTTGGAGGCTCTACCTGCTCCCAGCCTTGCCACCCAGCACCCCCACCTGCCAGGAAGTTATGGAATTTAATCAATACAGCCTTGGGAAAGAATATTGTTAGTTTTACAGGAAGTGACTTCCCAGTTTTTAGATTTGATCTCTTTAAACCATGGTCAGAACTATCCACTTATAAGTATCCTAAGAATAAGGATGACAAGGCTTTTCAAAGAGCATTCCAAAGGTGGGATTTTTATGTATGCCCATCAAAAGGGGGCCCCACTGTCAGGGATAAAGGACACTATCACTGTGCAAGTTGGGGATGTGAAACCATAGCCCCTTGGACAGACCATGACCCCTATATTTCCTTGTCTCGAGACAGCCTCCCTGACCTTGATACAGCTGGAAAGATGAACATGCTAAAATTAAAAGTTAAGGATTGGTACCCTTATAGTGTGGGGAAGGATTGGGAGATGGGAAGTCCTTAGGGGCTCTGGCTACATATAAGGGGCCAGGACCCAGGAACCGAGTTCATTATCCAAAGAATTCAAATATCCCAGCTTCCAAACCCTGTGGGACCCCTCTGGGAAATACCCTTAAATCTGTTGCCCCTTCCAATGAGGGGAACACTGCAACTCCCCACCCCAATGCCAAAGCCTCACACTGAGCCCTCAAGTGGGAAAATTGGCCTAACAGAACATCCTGGCCCCAGCCTGTGAACGGCCACTGCAGGACCCCCTGACCAGATGCTTGAGGTGCTAGAGTCAGTCTACAAATTTGTAAATCAATCCACTGTTTATTTGACAAATGACTGCTGGTTCTGCCAAAGTCCCAAACCTCCTTATTATATTGGTCTAGCTGCAAATGCGACCCTGGGACAAGAAGAAAATGTTTGCCTTTTTAGTCTAGATGACATGAGGAACAGAGGTCTCTGCCTGTGGGGACTGCACCCCTCCCTTACCTTAGGAAGTGTGCAAGGCACAAGGTTTTGCATCCATTCCCGTTCAATCCCCATCTTCAGAAGCTGAAACTACTCTAAACTACATTTCTCTGTCCTCCAGTGAGAAAGTTAACTTCCTGGTCAGGCCATCTGTCACGTGGTTTCTTGTGCCAGCGGGTTAACCCCTTGTTTGTCTGAGCAGTTAGTAACAGTTGGTGTAGGGGAACCAAGGTCACCCAAGCTCTGTGTTTTGGTTCACATCCTCCCTCAAGTTTACCTCTATAACGGGGAAGCTGGTAGAGAACACATGGCCTTAGTATGTTCTCTTAGAACAAAAAGAGCGGCCCCCATCCTAGTGCCCCTCCTAGCTGGGTCCGGAATAGCAGGATCAGTAGCAGCATGGACTGCTTCTTTGTTGTTAATGATGCCAATTTCAAAGTGCTCAGTAAACAAGTAGATAAAGATCTAGGAATGTTAGAGACCTCGGTCCATCAGTCAGAGTCAGCTGTAGACTCTATAGCAGAAGTAGTCTTGCAGAATAGGACTGGACCTCCTCTTCATGAAACAAGGGGGACTTTGCATGGCATTAGGTGAAACCTGATGCCTCTATGCAAATAAGTCATGCATTATTCAGGATATGCTAGCTATTGAGAGACAGACCCTCACAGAAAGAGAGGTTCAGAGGGAAGCAACAGCACACTGGTATAAAGGCTTGTTCTCATGGTCCCCCTGGCTAACGACCCTCCCGACAGCCCTTGCAGGTCCCCTCACTCTCCTTCTGCTTATAGCTACTGCAGGGCCCTGTGTTGTGAATTGCCTCATGAGTTATATTCAGAAGAGACTAGCGTCAGTAAAGCTGCTTTTTGTTAGAGAACGTTACCAAGCCTTAAAAACTGGAGTCAATGGTTTGACTCTGTTACAAGGAGATGGGAGAGTGTGAGGGGCTGAAGCAGTTTCAGACACAAAAATAGGATGCAAAGCTCTCTGTAAAGTTAGCCCCAGACCTTAGTCAGGTACTAACTTCTGAGAAACTAAAGGAAAAGATATAAATCCCATGAGAAACAGGATGTTCAACTAACCCCAGGCTATTTTTGCTTCTGTACATCGCTTTGTTAGAAACCAGCAGTATCCAC
>JAQQAC010009311.1:0-24227 GCA_029783875.1 Phataginus tricuspis | reverse complement strand
AGTGGGGAGGCTTGAAGATGCATGTTTAGCTAACAAAAGCAAGGGAGTGATCGTAAAAGTTTTCATCTTTGGGGGACAGAAGAGATAGTGATGAGTAGGAAGTCGGGGGGCCTTTGGGGATGCTGACCGAGCACAGCTCTTTGGGTCAATCATTGAGTTGAGGAGCAAAAACAGAAGGAAAGTCATGGAAGTCTGACAAGCATGAGCCTCCACAACACTCAGTGCTGGAAACCAGTGGAGTCGTGAGAGAAAACTGATTCTGAACTTGGGAGACAAACTGCCTATCAAGGAGGGTAGAGGAAGATCGCTTATCTAACACACTTTTTCTGGGGAAATTCCTTGAGGCTGTACTCTAACAGGAAAGAATACCAGGACAGGCAGGGCAGGAAGCAGTGGAGGCCGAGAGCCCCGGGCAATCGCTGTGCGGCAGGCCTGGAAGGAAACTCCGAGAAACGTCTCAAGAATGGGATAGATTCCAAACAATAGTTAATGTGAGTTAACTGACATGGCAGGAAGTACTGCTGATAGCTTTCTTCTCTTAAAAAGGAAAAAAAGTTTCTTAAAAAATCTGTGGTGGAAAAGCTAGAAAAGTTCTTGGCCTAAGTATAAAACAAAGTTAAAAGGACATAATGTTTGAGCAACTGATGGACTGTAAGAAGACAGAATCCATTTGACCTTGATGGTAGAAAAGATCTCATTCTCTTAGGAGTGGCAGTGAGGGTCACGGGATCTTTAGAAAATGAAAAGTAACTCCAGCTCTGCAATTAGTAATATTTACATGTGTGCACACATACGTACAACTCTGTGCCTTGATTTTCAATGTTTATATACATTCTAAAGATGAAACAGAAAAGACTTCATTATAGATAGAACAGATGTGTTATCAGGCTTGACCATTTAAGACAAGTTTGGAGGGAAAGGGAAGAGAGTAGAGAGCTGGAGGAAGAAGAGATGGCATATAATGGTCTCATCTGTCATTCCCCAGGGGTCAAGAGTTCGGCATGTTATTTAAAGTTATAAGGGTAGCCAGGGCAAAAGTTAAAAATAACATGAGAACAAAGAACTTGGAAGAGTTGGGGTTTCAAGTATGTGACTAAATCCTCAGTTTTCATAATGGGGAGTAAAGTTGATAAATGATGAAATAGTGATTAAATATATTCTTTGGAGTTGAGAAGTGCCCACAAGAAGTCAAACCAAGAACAATCAAAGGTAGTTGCTCCCAGAGTTGGAACTAGGAACAGGGGAGCATGCGTCCACTCAGATGCTCAGAATTGGTTCATTTGGCTTATTTTGGACAAAAAACTTATGAGACCAAAAATGGTGTCTGTTTGCAAATTTTTGAGATTGAGAAATGTGCATCTAGGTGCAAATACACATTGCATACAACTATGTCAATGATTTGTTTCACAAGATTTATCGTTGTTAACATTGTATAATTCATATCAATGGTACGTTTGCATGTGGACACATGCATTTACATATGTGTACACATATCTACATAATTTAAACTAAAGAAAAAGTAATTCCAAAGTAACATACTAAATTTCTAATAATTCTTAACCAAGTGCTACAGCAACAGCCTTCAATTTACAAGCAGGTTGGATTAAGTTAGTGTCCTTTGGCAAAAAAGATAATAGAAGTGTGTAGTTGTAAACAATGTTACAAACTGAATAGAATAAGTAAGTAGAAACAATCCATTAAGTGGTGCTTCAGTTCCCAGGTGGTCCTTAGCAGCTTTTAGCCCCCGATCAGTAGTCGGAAGACACGCCACCACCAATGATCCTACTAGTTTGAAACTAATAGAAAATGTGCACTCGGGCTGCTCGATTTTTCCTGTTTTCTGGAGGAAAATGAACCATAAATTTCAACTGGGGACTGGAGAAGCTGGAAACACAACCTCTGTAAGATTTTATTCTTACTCTCACAGCATCAGAATGTGTTTCTAGTAGAATTTCATAATACCAATTCCTTCTGTTAGGGATTTTGTATTTTGAGGATTTACCATGAGCTGAGATTTTGGCTTCTGTTTTCTTTTTAGATTCTTTCATCCGGGAAAAACACAATCAGTCAAAACCTAAATTTCTTATATTATTCTCAGGAGTCCAGTCATTTCCTCCACTGTGATACCCCAAAATATGTTTTATTATCTGATAACCGGTGTCTTTTTTTCAACTTATTGGCACATTTAAACTGAAGATTTCACTTCTTGGCTGGCTTCACATGCTCTGCATTAAATTACTTGGTTCTGAACACAATAATCTCAACTAATATAATGAATGGCATGCAAAGGATTGCTGAATCCTGTCCTGACTATAGCCATGTTGGTGCCTCCACAAAAGAGCCAGTCCATCCTGCTCGCTTACCCAACTTGCCTTGCCCTTCATGTATAGAAGTACTTTGGTGGAAACAAGCAGAAAGATTTTTTCTTACTTGTTACTCATTTTAAAAGATAAAGTACTGAATGTATGTTCTTCTGCATTGCTGTATTTTCCAAAACCATTCTAATGGATTGCTTATTACATTTCCTAATTATAGTGCTGCTTTTGATACAGTTCTTGGAATAAATGTTGCAGTCAAGAAACTAAGCCGTCCTTTTCAGAATCAAACTCATGCAAAGAGAGCTTATCGTGAACTTGTCCTCTTAAAATGTGTCAATCATAAAAATGTGAGTTCTGTGTTTCCTCTGTATAATGTGATAATCTTCTGGGTCTTTGGAGATATACTGTGTTTAGACTTAGGATTAAACTAGTGACGAAAATAACTGTACACATTTTGTTGATAAAATTCTTAGTCAACACTGGGGAAATTGAAGTCAGCAAGAGTCATCACTGTCCATAGGAATTCAGGTCACTTAACAGGTACAGCGACGTCAGTTAACCTGTTGTCATTGGTTTTCACTGTTTCTGTTAAAATGGCAACATTATCGACCTAACAAATTGAGAAATAACTAAATATTTTTTTAAAAAACATTGTCCCATAAGTAGCCTTTTACCTTGTAAAGTGAACATTTCAGTTTTAAATAAATGTTATTAGGTGATGATATATTCAAGATAGCTGCCCCTGGCATCGTCAAGGAAGTCAAAGCACTAAATTTTAAGGGAAAACAAACAGTGTATCTCTAGAAAATGAGGTATTCATTGTATATCTTACTGCTGATCTCTGCATATTTTGAGCACAATTTTGATAACCTTGCCATGTTATAAAATCATAAAATGTTAAGTCTGATAGGGTCTCTGGAGATACTCCGTGTGACCCCTTTTTGTTGCAGGGGGATGAGTATTTAAGATTACATTCAATTCTCCATGACTCCCTTTGTTTTAACATGTGTGCTGACTCTTTCTAGTGTAGGGACATTAAATAGGAAACTAAGAGAGGTCATTCGTTTGAGTCTATGGTCTGTATTTGTATTTAATTTCACCAATGCATGCTTTATTTTATTTAAAAAAATGTTTTTCAGGGTACAAAAAATACATGGTTATTATTATTTTTTAATTCAAAGTCTAAAAAAGAAAGCAAAAATCCTTGAATCCCACCACCTACAGGTCACTATCACTAACATTTTGGTGAGCATTCTGTGCATATGTGCACACACTGCATACATACACAAGATCAGCTCATTATCAGCATCCTGCTTTTGTCCCGCATGGAATGTTACTCAATCTCATATATATTAACAACCATAGATATAAACCATTTTTAAAATGGCTGCATAGTTCAGATGCACAGTAATTTACTTAACCAGTCCCTATACAGGGTATTTAAATTGCTCCCAGTTTTGTGCTATTGTAGACAGTGCTGCAGTCACCATCCTTATACATGTACCTTTGCACACCTGTCTGGGTGAATTTCTCAGCCAAGATTGCTGAGTCAGACTGTGCACGCTTCTGGTTTTAATACATGCCAACAAACTGACCTCAAGGAAGGCAGTCATTTTACAGTCTCATTAAGAGTATCTGAGCTTGTCTTTTATTTCAAAATCCCCCAGCACCACATATCGTTGATTTTTTTGTTTTACTTTGTCCATCTGATAGATGACAAACAGCACCTTCTTTTCCTTTGTGAGGCTGAACTTCTATTCATATCTCTTAGCCATTTATTTTTATGTATTTCCACTTTTTTATATACAGAGCCAGAAAGATATTATGTGTTAAAATTCTGTAAAAAGAAGTTACTAGGCACACATGAAAGTGATTTGATTAAAAGTGCATATTACTTCCAAAGGGGAATCCTAATCATTTAATTTTTTCAAACTCTATGTAATAGAATGTTTTGGTAAAAGCAACATGAATAATAAATACCGAGCTCCACTGCAATTTTTTTCCAGTTTTAATACATTCTAATGTTATACTTAATCTTTATAATTGCTTTATCTGATGTGCTGAGGTACAATTGATTTTCTCTTTTCAGATAATTAGTTTGTTAAATGTGTTTACACTGCAAAAAACTCTAGAAGAATTTCAAGATGTGTAAGTACCATTTTTATAAGTAACATACTATGCATCAAAGACTGAAAATTTACAGAGGAAAGTAGCCGCTCTTTTTGCTTAGGCAATGTGGGCAGCAGTACACTTTTAGAGCTATCTTAGCCAGTTTTCTCCATGGAAGAGAAATATTGAGGAAGATGGATAATAATAGCCAACTGTTTGTGCCTATGTGGTTATCGTCTCGATAACAGTTTGAAGATGACTGAAAATAACTCCTTCAGAGCAGAAAGTGACCATTAATGGCACTGAATTGCTTTACTGAAATATTAAATGTTTTTCTTCAGTCCCCTGAAAGCTAGGATTGTAAGGGTTCAGGTGTTCACAGTTATTACTTGAAATGGTTAAGTCATTAAATATTGTGTTTCCCAAATTTGAGATAGAATTCTCTTACTTACCAACAATGAAATGAAATACGAATTTATCATATTGAAATATAATGCCCACCTTCATCCTAACTTCCCTGCTGTCATCATTCATTCAACAAATGTTTGGTGGCCAACATGAGCTGGGCGCTTTCCTGGACTTGACGTCCTCTGGTCCTCAAAACAGCCCCTCTTGTTACTGAGCACGGTGGGTGGTCATACTCCCAGCTGGAGCTGGCTGGCAGGCAAGGCCTGGGAAGATCGCAGCCAGCATCGGAAGAGGAAGTGACGTTAGGCGGGTATGGAGGTAGAGCCCTGAGCTGGCTGAGGAGTGCCGGGGGCTACATGGCAGGTGGCGGTTTTTAGTAGTCGTTGGGGAAACACCTCACTGGATTGGTCAATTGGAAGGAAACCTTGGAGGAGGTGATGGGGTTTATCCTACAGATATCTGGGGAGATGGAATCAAGATAGAAGGAACGGGCTGTACAAAGGAGTGGGAGCGTGCCTAGTGTGTCCTAAGAACAGAAAGGGGCCAGCATGGCTAGAGGACGGGAGCAGAGAGGAGAGGGTGCCCTGGGCCTCTAGGCCATTGGAAGGACTTCTATTTACTTAAAGGCAAGTCAGTAAGACATTCAGCAGAGGACTGAGCTTACCTGACTTACATTAAAAAGGAACAGCTTTGGTTTCTGGCTTGGGAACTGCGCTATAAGGTATGGGAACAGAGAAGACCAGTTAGGAGGCTACCGCGGTGATTCAGGCGAGAGACTGTGGCAGCCCCACTGAGACCAGAGGGATAGCTGTGACGGGGAGGGCGAGAGACTGGCTCTGAGGCTGTCACGAAGGTAGAGCCCTTAGAGAGGAGTGTGGTGCGAGAGAAGAGGTGAGAGACGTCTGCTTCGGGCCTGAGCACCTGAAGGAGGGAAGTGCTCTCCGCTGACGAGGGGAAGGCTCCAGGCAAAGCGGGTTGGAGAGGGTAGAATCGGGCTCGGTTTTGGACTTGGACTCTGCCGTGTCTAGGACACCCGAGAGGGTCTGTGAAGGGGGGTGGCTAGACAGCCTGTGATCAGGAGAGAGGTCTGGGTCAGAGGTGTGAATTTGGGAGTTGAGGCTTTATAGATGGTATTTGAAGCCTTAAGACCAGGGACCAGAGGTCGTCACTGAGACTAGGGAAACGAGAAGAAGGCCACGGACCAGCACTGGCCCCCCACAGGGAGAAGCTGGGGGGAGGATAAAGGCAGGGTCAGCCAGCACTGAAGCACTGGCCATGGGATTTAGCAACGTGGGAGTCACAGGGGCCTGCGGAGGACAGTTTCAGCAGAGTGGTGGGGCAGAAGCCTGGTCAAAGTGGGACTGGGAACAAACAGAAATGGAGACGGCAAGTAGAGGCACCTCTCTGGAGAGTTCGCAAAGGGGCAAGAATATGGGGCAGTAGCTGGTGGGGAAGTGAGGTTAAAAGGTTTTTAAGATGAGGGAAATAATGGCATGGCTTTTATATTGTTAGACTGACCCAGTAGCCAAAAATTTAAGATGTAGGACAATATGAATGCTTGATATTCTGTTTCTATGATAGAAAATTGTTTTGTTTTTAACTCGAAAGGCACTGTGTTGTCAGGTGTTCGTACTGTTTTCAACTTTGACAAAGTCCATTATACATTTGCTGCATTTCAGGACACCTTAGACATGTTTAGAGAAAACAAGCTTTCCTCTTACTTTGGCCAGTTCTTCCTGTTTCATAAAAACTCTAGTTTAATAACTGTAAAGGAATTTCAGATAATATTCATATATACATAGCTGGTCTTTTTTTCCTCAGGTATTTGGTCATGGAATTAATGGATGCTGACTTATGTCAGGTTATTCACATGGAGTTGGACCATGAAAGAACGTCCTGCCTTCTTTACCAGATGCTCTGTGGTAGTGAACATCTACATTCAGCTGGTGTAATTCACAGAGTAAGTATTAATGCCATGTTCGTTTTATTTTTAAAATCACAGTCATTTCATTGTCAGAAGCCTTCAGTTACAAAAGAATTCATGTTTTTCAGTGTTGAATTTTCAGTGTTGAAAATGAACTATGGGATCATGTTGAGTTTCCAAGTATCACTGAGAATCGAAGACATCTGTGGACTGCCTGGTTCCCTGGGCACATGAGATGCAGGCATGAACCATCCGCTCAGTGTGATACTGCAGAAGAATACTTCTTAAAAAAAAAATTCTTTTTTACATGTTGAAGTAACTTAAAACTTAGAGAAAAACTGCAAGGATGAAGAACTGCCAAACACTATTTACCCAGGTTCACCTATGGTTAATGATCTTGACATATTTGAAATCCCATTTTCAATGAGCAAGGAGTTTAGATTTGGGATGGGGGCAAGTTAGTGGCCATATAGTAAAAATGCAGCTGCTTGAGACCTCTTACACAGGTTGTGGCCCAGACATCTGTCCTTGTGTCGTACGGCTGTCCCACTCCAGCACCCCAGGCCCCGTGGTGGGGGCTTCTGGAACGGCTCGGGGCGGCCCTTTTTCCTGGGCCAAGGTTGGGATTTGAAGGACAAGTGTTGCCTCTACTGTCAGGAAATAACATTTCAAAACCAGGGAGGTAATGCGCTTCTCTAAGCTAGTTTATGAGTTTTTGGTATTTTTTAACTTGTACCACTGTGTAAGCGGAGCATAATGACAGACTCTTAACAGCTAAAATGTTGAGTGAGACTCCAGGCAGAGATGGTATAATTTTATTGGAAACATCCTTAGCATTCCCTAAATTTCTGCCATGCTGGTTCTGTTGATAAACTATCTTTAGATATTAAGTTCCAATGTCAAGAGGTTGTAATTTGTCTGAACTAAATTCTGTGTGGGGAGGAAGACAGGAAGACAAAGTCAGTGAAGCCTCTTCACACAGAAAAAACCAGGTTTTTAAAGATGTGGTGCATCTGGTAGGTGCCAAGAGAGGTTGGCTCCATGGCAGCCACCAGATGGAGGCCCACCCACCCAGAGGGGGCTGAGCCCTTACCCGTCCACCCTGCTTGGGCCTCAGGTCTCCCGGGGCCTGGTGCCCTGATAAACGCCAGGCTCCTGATCAGTGTGCCATTACTTAAAACAGCCTTTGCTACCACCAAGTGTTCAGTTAAAATAATATAGGTTGTCTTGATGAATTTGCCTTAAAATAGTCATATTCAGTTTGTTTAATTAAAAATAGATTTCCCAACCTGCCATTCTATTTCTCTTCCTAAAATTTTCAGTCTGTTATATAAATTAAGGCACTCTTAATATGTCTTAAGTATATTTTGTACTAAATTTATGCTTTAGAATAAGTTCTCAGACTATTAGACCTTGTTATGTTAAGCCTTACTATTTTTGTAAAGGGTCGCGGTTGGCCTTGGGCCCAGAGATACCTGGGAGAGCAGCACCTCCTCCCGGTCCCGGACGTGTAAGAGCTGCAGTACGCATGTGCAGGCATCTGGGGCGCGCCGGTCCCTGCAGCCTGGGCCAGACCTGCTGTCTGATAGAGGCCAGAGAAGTGTTATCTTTGTTTAGGAACCTGGGAAGACCTGAGCACATGACCCTGTGGACCACTTTCCCATTCTGTTCGCCACCCCTTGGGCCTCGCCATCCCCTCCCCTTGCCTTGTTCCCTGGAGTTCACATACTCCTGGGCTTTTTGCTCATGAAGTACCCCGTGCTCATTGCAAGACGAGAGGAGAAAGCACATAGTGAGAGGCCAGGCCTCAGGAGGTGATGAGCTAGTTCGCCCTTTAGTGGGTTAATGGTTTCCCTGTCTGTTTTGCTGTGTACACTACCACACGTGGATACACGCTTCCAGTTTTACATATTGTAAGTGGTTTTATACTAAACATGAATTTTAATTCGGAAAATAAAACACCCACAATATCACCCCTTTCTACCTTACATAATTCAAAAAATTAAAAAATGAAAGGCCCTGGGCCTGCATTGTCCCTGGAGGGGCAGTGACAGCAGCTGGATGTTTCCCTCCCAACTGTATGCTGACTCTTCTTGCGCTAATACCAGGACATGTCTATTCTCACGTCCATTTGAACCTGTGCATTTCAATGCCAGAACCATCTTGGATATAACTGCTTTCACTCGTTGAACAAGTTGGTTGATGTGTTTTTTTATTTAATAAAGGATCAAACATTTATTTTAAAACTCAGAGTCTCTACCTCCTTTCTCTTATATCTCTCCCCAGAAGCAAATTCTTTGGGTTATTTTAGCTGATACTTTGGTGTTTCTCTCCATATAGTGAAATAATATGATTAGCTCTCTATTAGCTGATTTTTTTCAGTCTGGGGCATAAGGTACTGAATGAGCTCAATTTCACCACCCCAGACCCTCCCCGTCACCTCTCCTGGTCCCCTGTCCTCCATCCAGTATCGCAGTGTAACTAAGTTTGGATCAGACTGATGCTTTGTTTTAACATCATCATAACCATGTAAATGCTTTTTACAGCCGAGCCTTATATTCACACCGTGACTGTATTTCTTTTCCTTTGAACTTTTTACCCCTGCAGTTAACACTTGACTTTTATTGGTTTCAGTTTTGGCCTTTGTTGTTTTGCCTTTCAAAGAGGGACTCACTTTCTATGTTCTTGCTGCTAACTTAAGTCTAAGCTTCCTGCCAGGTGTCTAGGTCTAGTCTCAGTGCATCCAGATGTCTTAGCAGTTTCACCAGGTCTGTCACTCCAAGAACTCTCCCTCCCTCAGAGCCTCAGCACTGCTCCTGTCTGCACTGGAGGGGTTATCCTGGACGGCACCCTAGCATTTTCCTAGGGATTTCCTTCCCTCTCCCTTGTGGTAGATTCCTGCCTCCTTCCCCTCCACCATTACATACAGTTTATGCCTTTGTTTTGGTGGAACACATCCTCCATTAGCTGTCCCAGACAGGGGAGGTAAATTCTCTGAGGGCTCAGATGTCTGAAACTGTTCTTCCCTGTCGTGTGATGACAGTTTGGTTGGGTATAGAATGCTGAGTTGCGAACCAGTTGCCCCCATGTTGTAAGTGAAACGTCAGAACCTGTTTGAGCTTTCTTATGCCATTCTTATTACTGAGCCTTTGCAGGTGCCCTGGTTTGGGTTTTTTTTTAATTTCCAGAAACTTTAAAAAAATGTTTATTTCATGTATTCTGAGATTTATGATGATATGCCTCAATGTGGACATTTTTTTCATTAAATCATGGTGGGCACTTGGGCCTTTCAGCCTGGAAGGAATTCTGGAAAATTTGTATTATTTCTTTCAGAATACCCTCTTCAGTGTGTTCATTATTTTCTCTTTCTCTGAAGCACCAGTTAGCTGGAGCTCTTTACCTTTAAAATGTCCTTTTTATAGCATTTTGTTCTTGTTACATGGACACCCTATCATCTCTCCAAGAGTAAGATTTTTTGAAGTTTTTACTGCTGCCTGTGTGGTTTTTGTCTCCCCTGAGTTCCTTTTTTAGTGTGCTCTGGTGTGTCCCTTCATGTGTGAGGCTTTCCCCAAACGTCTAGTGATCCTATGTCATCTGATGCTATTCAAGATGGAAACACTGGAAGACCAAGTGGGAGAAGTGCATGGGTTGGGATTGTCAAATGACAGCTCCTTCTCTGGGCAACAGAGAGCCGCAGGGGGCTCTGCTTGCAGGTCTTTTCTCTGAGAATCATTTAATTTCTCTAGCAAAGGTTCTTCCAGCTTCTTGACTGTGGAATAGAAGCCTGGCTGCTGTGTTAGAGGCTGTGTGGGGTGGGGCCGGGGTTCTCAAGAGGCAGAATGCAGACCCACTGGCCTTTAGCTGGCCCCTCACCCACACCATCCGTATGCCGCATTCCAACATATCTGTCAGTATTGTGCCCAAGCCTAGAAACTTGGTTTCAGCTTTTCTAGATAATGGGCCAGTAGGAGTGAAGAGGGGGCCTAAGCCTCTCTTCTGGGGTGGAGCTGCAGTTCTGGGAGATCTACCTTTACCTTTCCTGGACCTTCTGAAATAGTCCCTCAGTGTCCCATTGCTAACCCCACTTCCACAGTACCTGCCAACCACTTCCCAAGCCTTTTCTGGGTGCTGTGGGCCGCCTGTCTATCTGTGTGCCGCCTACTGAGGTTGGAATTTCCTGCACTCAGCCAGGTCCCTTTCTGCTTTTCTGCCACTCTCACCCCATAGAGTGCATAAGGTTTTTCACTGAAGGCATCAGCATGCCACAATGGGATTAGATGTGCAAGAGATGTCTGGGGAGGCCTGAGAGGAAGCACAGGGGGAGCAGGTCGAAGAAGATAGGGGCGCCGCCAGAGGGCAGCGTAGGTCAGACCTCTAGGAGTGGCTGCAGTGCATCTCTCTGAAAGCTCTGCTGGCCCAGGGCCCTCGTGCCGCCCACTAGAGGACGCTGGTGTCTCACTGGCTGAGACACACGGGTCGGAAGCAGCTCCCCTGCTCCCTGTGGTCTCTCTTCCCAAAGGAAATTGAGAAGAGGGAGGTAGGTGGGATGAATGACCACCCCATCACTGCGGCTGACCTTGGGCCTGTGGCAGATGCTCCTTCTCTCCCCCTCCCTCTGCCTGCCCTCAGCCATCACCTTGGCAGGTCTCCGTGGCTTACCTGACGTGACCCAGACTCTCCTTCCTGAGGGCTCGTTCTGGTGGCTCACAATGGGTGCTGGGTCTGCAGACCCACTCGCAGTCATCTCCCCAGCCCCCAGTGTATGACTGGAACTCACACTCGGCAGGTGGGTGGCCCCTACCTTGGTCCTTGACCTGTGAGGCAAGTGTTGGGAAAGGCCAAGTGGAGACCTGAAACTGCCCCCCTCAAGAGAATAAATCAAAACATTGAACTTGGAGTGTGGAGAGGTTGGAGGTTAGTGCCAGCATTAAAACCGAAAGGATGCAGGGAGTGGGGATCCCTCTCATATCCTAGTTTATTTAGTTCACTAGTACAGCCCATGAAGAAGCTGAATGGAACCCCAGAGAACATGGGCTGCCGAGGCTGACCCAGCTAGCCCTGATTGCACCTGCTGTGCGGGACACAGGGCCATTGCTAGGGCAGGTTCATAAGGCTGCAGGGACAGCATGTAGCCACGGATGGGCAGTGTGTTCTTCCATACTGACTGGCAAAGCGGATCAGAGCCGTTCACGTTTCTGTGGGATGACAGCATGCTCTTTAAGGTTGCCCAGGCCTCTGTCATAACACCATTGGAAGTGATCTGGCCTGGTCCCCACTGATTACCTGGTGCCTCGCAGCCCCCGAAGCGGGGCAGGTAATGATGATGTTGTGGGTCTTGGGATTTCAGGACCCACTTAGAATTCATGTCCGTTCGTGCTCCAGGTGTCTGCATAGTCTCCTGTCCAAGGGTTCAGTCGGTGACCCAAGTGGCTGCAGGTGCCTGTGGGGAAGACGGGAAATGAAGGTAGTGGACACTTGACACGCTGTCTAGGGTCCTTCTTCCCAAGACCAGCCACCTGCCACTGAGTGTGTGATCTGAGAGCTTCACGGGAATGGGGATGGCTTACACCGCACGCCCCGTCTCCTGCGCCCCTGTTCCGACCGGTCTTTGGTAACATGTTTTCTGCACTCTCGACGGCTGCCGGATACCACCCTCCATTAGTCATCCCCACACTGCGTGTCATCTGTACGTTAACGTTTCTTGTGTTCCTTGTTTGGGACAGTTTTCAAGATTTGCAAGGGCAGAACTGTCTTTACCACCGTGAAAACGCAAGCCCAGTTCGTTTGGAAAGCTGCCTCTGGTGTGTGTGCAGTGTGGGGCTGGTGGGAGATGGCTGGGGCGTGGGGAGCCCTCAGGAGCCACGGGGCCTTGCTGAGCACCTCCCGTTGGCGCACCAGTAGGGGCCGCCGCTATCCGTCAGAGTGGCTGGCCACTAGAGACAGCCGCATTTGCATTTTGTCATCATACTAATCCAGCAGATGGCAGTAACGTGTGCTGTTCCAACAAAACAGTGCAGACAACATGTTAGTTCCACAGGCGAGGGTGCATGAGATGGGCGTGGCCAGAGGTGGGCAGGGTTGGGTGGGCGTGGTCGTAGGTGGGCAGGGTCGGAGGTGGGCGTGATTGTAGATGGGCAGGGTTTGTGTGGGCGTGGTCGGAGGCGGGCACGGTTGGCGTGGGCGTGGTTGTAGATGGGCAGGGTTGAGGTGGGCGCAGCCGGAGGCGGGAATGTTTCCTAATTAGCGATGGGATCTTGGAGGCGGCCTGGAGTACTACAGCTCTCCCCCAGTTCACGTGGCTCTAGGTCAAGGCAGGGCCGGATCTCGGGCTGCAGGAGGTCAAGTACAGGCATTGCAAATTGTTTAAAAATCAGCCTTCTGCAAAGATAAGCGCCTCCTGGCGTCCCCACCGCAGAGTGAGGAAGGGTCTGTGTGGGCTTCTGCCGGCAGCACCAGGTACCACTCATCTCGTTGCCAGAGGACAGCCTAAAAATAGGTTCCTCATCGTTTGGAGGTTTGTTTTGTTTTCGTGAAGCTGAGCATTATTTTATCTGTTAGTACTTTGTAATCCAAAAATGTGCTCCCAGGTCCTACCATGTGGTGTCACTTGGCAGTCTGACACTGTAGCTACACACTAGAAACTCTGAAAATAGATGTGGATTGTTTAGGATGGTTTGCAGGCTGGAGTCCCAGGCAAGATTCCTGTGGCCTGAGTAGGGGCCTGGGGTGTGGGGCTCACCGTGGAGAAGGGCCCTAGAGTTAGGAGAGAAAAGCCTGCAGGAGGGGTGTTGAGGCGTGGAGAGTGTGGTGGCAGGAGGTGGATGGCGTGTGCATGCAGTCGGCAAACCTTTGCTAGCGTGCACTGAGTCTGGCTGGAGTCTGAGCACAGCAGGGTCCCTCCCACAGAGCACACAGGAGGCCGAGAGGAGGGAGCTTCAGGGCAGTGCTGGGTCCTTGGGCAGGGAATTCTTCCTGGGGGAGGAAAAGCCACCGGGAGCTTGTGGGGTCAGAGAATTCTAGCCCTGGATTTGTCCGTGTGGTAGCCATGGGCCGCGTTAAGGCTATTGAATACTCCAAATGTGGCTATAATTGTAAGCACACACTGGATTTCAAAGACAGCACTAAAAAAAGGGATGTAATATATCCCATTAATAATGTTTATGTGTTGTTTACATTCTAAAATGATAATACTATGGATATATGGATTAAATAAAATGCACTATTAAAATTCATTTGACCTGTTTCTAGTCAGTCTTTTTAAGGTGTTTATTTAAAAATGTAAATTACATATGCGGCTGGAATTATGTTTCTGTTGGACAGCGGCGAGGAGCAGGCGTTGGGACCCGAGGGATGACCAGGCATGGGGGTGGGGGATGCGGTGCTCATGGAAGCTCACAGAAGGTCTTAAGCAAAGGAATGTGGTGAAGAGTTCCACCCCAAGGCCAAAGGCAACCATCTGACCTCTTTAGGCTGATTTGTGTTCGTTTCAGTTTGAGAGTAGGAGTTCCCCAAATTGCACCAAAAGCCCTAGGGTTCCTCCTCCCCCAGCACTGTCATATCCTTCTCTGGTCACGGACTGACTCTCCCAAATCCCTGCCAGCCTGAGGTCGCCGCGTTAGTACGCTGCAGTTCCTGTCACTCACCGAAACCATTTCTGCCCTAGGATTTGAAGCCTAGCAACATCGTAGTAAAATCAGACTGCACACTTAAGGTCCTGGACTTCGGCCTGGCCCGGACAGCGTGCACCAACTTCATGATGACCCCCTATGTGGTGACGCGCTATTATCGGGCACCCGAAGTCATCCTGGGCATGGGCTACAAAGAGAACGGTGAGTCCAGAGGGAGCCCAAAGAGGCTAAGATGCTGAAAAACAGCACTGTTGCCCGTCACTAGTTTTTCCCATGGACTGTATGAAGTAGAATGTGGGCGCTGCATGCTGCGTGAATCATCCTAGTCTACAGATAAGAAATAATTAATTTCACATTTCCATTGGTTAAAAGCATTCTCTTTGAAATTTATGTTTTTGAGCATTTATCAAAGTATAACACACCTACAGAAAAGCCTGCACGTCCAGTGTGCAGCTCAGTGGGAGCCGCCCGCACCGGCCCTCAGGCCCCGCCCTCCCTCCTGGTCTCAGCCCCCAAAGGAAATCTGTCCTGATGTCCCACACCACAGATTGCTTTTACTTATTTTTGAACTTCATATAAATGGAATAATGCAACATGTTCCTTTTTGTGTAAAATTGGTGTTTTTTAACATCAAAACATAACTTATTTTAGCAACATCAGAGCTCTTTAAAAGTCAGCTTTTGGCAGATTTGTCAAAAAGAACAAATCCCATTTACTTGTTTAAAAAAAAAAAGGCATGAAAGTTTGCTCAAGGGGTCTGGAGTGAACTGTGCTCCAGCTCATCTGGGCACCTTGTGACCTGTGCTCCCACTAGGAGGGACACAGCTCTGTGGGCCCCCCGTGTCCCCTGTTAGCTCCTTCTCCACCCTCACCAGCAAGGGTGCTAAGTAGCCCTCTACCCGGCCTTCTGCGGGGTGAGTGGCCAGAAGTCAGGGCCCCCTCTGGTCGGGCCTCGCCTGGAGCCTAGATGAGCAGGCCCGACCCTGTGAGGCCCTGCTGAGGCCGCAGTTTAGGAGAGGACCATTCAGGAGGTGTGGTGTCCGTATTTGTGGAGGCTTCCATTGGCAAGCAGGGGCTGTCTTTGTGCGGGAGGGGGTTGAGGAAAGACGGGGTGTCTCCGGCTGGTTTTAATCACCTGGTGTTTGGTAGTGGACATCTGGTCTGTTGGGTGCATCATGGCAGAAATGGTCCTCCATAAAGTCCTGTTCCCAGGAAGAGACTGTATCCTTCTCCGGGAGAGACCCCGCACGTCCTCGGAGGCGGGGGTGTGGGGGTGTGGGGGTGCGGCCTGGGCACAGCCTTCTCATTTCTGGGGTTTGTTTTTTAAAGCTGTAAAGTATTGGGATCTTTGGCACCAAAAGCCCAGATTGCTGCAAACCAAAGGCCAAAATGAGGCCTACAGTCATTCTCGCTGTGTAAAACGCTCACCTTAGCTAGCAGTTTATTTTTCCATATCTATGTGTTTAGAACACTGTTAGAATTCCTTTTCCTCACCTTGTTTTGTTCATGGCACTTTGTAATTTTATCATTTCATTTTATTTTCAGTTGATATCTGGTCAGAGGGTTGCATCATGGGAGAGCTGGTGAAAGGTTGTGTGATATTCCAAGGCACTGATCGTATCCTTCCCGGGACCTTCCCGGTCATGCTTTCCATAAATACCAAACGGTAGCAGGGACTCAAAAGGAAGATGGCGCAACTAGACTGTGTCCTGAGGGGGTTGTTATGACTCTCATCACAGTGTCACAAGCCAAATGGTTTGATTTTACGTGTTCTTCTTCACTTGACTACCTGTAATGATTTTACTGAGGCTTACAGTTAAGTTAAACCAATTATATTAGTTTTTCATCTCACCAAAAATGGCTTAAAAGAAATTGATTTACTCCTTGACAAATGTGTTCCAATAATTAAGTGAAAATACTGTTGGTTTAGTTCATTCAATTAATTTAGCTAGGAAAGTTGCTGTCTGTAATTTAATTAATATGCAGTTTTGTTAGTTATTGGTATGCATTAAAATATTTCCCCCCAAAGCAAGAACTGAAGCACACAACATAAGCCTTAAGCGAAAAGGATTAAAATGAAAAGTGTATGAGGAACAATTTACATTATATTTTCCTGTTACTCTGCTGACATGTCATAGAAATTTTTAAAAGATCCATCTAGGTTATTTTGTGACACACTGGGGAAGTCTCAATGAATATAAAATGCAAAAGATTAACTGACACTGGTCAGCAAATCATGTTAATGCCATAGAGCATGAAGGGGAATAGGTAATATATTTGTAGTAGCTTTCTTTCCTCATATTCCTCATATTCTCCCATCTTTAGTATTTGTTATGCTAACTTGGTTCTTCATATATACCCTTTTTCATTTGTGTTCTAACCACTTAATATTTTCATTAGTCTTTGAATTTGTTTTATGTTATGAAAGCTTAAAGTGATCTTTTTCTGTTGGCAGATGGATGGTAATTTTTAAAGGAAATCAAGTTGTGAACTCAGTGTTTTGTTTGTATTTTATCAAAGTAATTTTTGTTTTCTATAATTTTATGAGGGTGCTTTTCTTGTAATATAAATTCTTCGCACACAAACTTGGAATGAAAAGATTTTATTCCTATCATTTTGTTTACCTTCCTTGATATTTTTCATATCACATATTTTATGTGAAGTTATATACAGCATTCTATTTTGTTCTAATAAATTTTCGAACAGTTTTCCATAGCCTTACCTTAGATTCACTTGTTTTAACTGTAAATTATTTAATTTGCAAATAAGCACAATTGAAGAGGGAAAAGTTGATATACTCTAAAGATAAATAATTCATAAAAATCTACTTAATATTCAGTTCTCTCAGTTCTTACTCGTTTTCTACCTTTCCTTTTTTTATTAAATATTTTCTTCAGAAAGTACAAAAATGAAAAATGTGGGTACTTTTTGGTGCATTAATTTTTAAAAATTTCTATTTTACATATTAACATCTTGCACTGTCAGTAATGAATAAGTTTATATATAAGTTCACCTAATGTCATTTTCAAAACACAAAGATTAACATCATTTTCTAAAGACAGTTTTGCCAAACCTTTTCAAACATTAGATGAAAAATTACTAGGATAGGAAAAGATCCTGTAAAACAGACTGCAGTTCTCAGAGTTGCTTTAGATTCATGACCTGGGGTAAAAAGGAACTCCTGTCTGCTGTAGCCTATAGGAAAAAGCTTAGACAGGCTACTTGGGCCCAGCTTCTGACCCCCAAGTGGTGGCTTTGCACCCCGAGGGCTGGGCCTCTCTGGGCCTTTGTCCCCATCGGTACGGTGAGCAACCTGTGGCAGCTGACGGACAGTAGTGCTTGTGGGGATTGTGTCTTGCTTTCCCACAGACCTTTAGTCAATAAAAATGACACTTAGCTATGAATGCAGTAGACATTTATTGAGCACCCAACCTTTTCTAGGCTCCTGTCTAATATTGGGAAAAGGCCTCTCTGGCTCTGATCCGAGGGCAGATGGTTGAGGGCAAAGGCACAGGCCAGGAGGCCAGGGGCCACTGTGGTTGTTCAGTGGGAGGCCATGGAGGCAGCCACCAGGGAGGGGAACGTGCTGGTGCTGAGAAGGGCCTGAACTCTGCACAGTTCTGACTGAGCAGTGCACATGAACAGAGGACTGAAGAAAGGATATGCTAGTGATTTAAATCAAGCCTGCTCCCCAAGCAGGTGCACGCAAGGGCAACATTTTGTGGAAGAGCTGAGTTGTGCTTTTTCTTTGGGAGAACGTGTATCTGTTCCCTAGGTCTTTCCCAGTGACAAGTTCACTTTCCTAGGATATACCTCATTCTGCTCAGTCCCTTGTTCGGCTGCTATCTGTGTGAGATTTTCTGGCGGCGTGCCCTCGTGTAATTGTTTATGGCTTCAGAATCTCTTTTCACTCTCATCAAGCTGCCTGTGAAATGGGCAGAGCTGGTGTGATCTGCATTTCACAAACAAGGAAGCTGAGACCCAGGGGAGATTTCCCGATACCTGCTCAGTGTCTGCTTCATACCCGCGTCTGGGACCCAGGCCACAAACTCTACAGGGAAATGAAATGCACTGCTGGGTATCACAATGATGGTTGGGGACAGTGCCCAGCAGAACAGAACGACCTCTCAAAGCTGCCACTGCCCAGCCGGAGCCCAAGTACAGGAAGCATGTGGTTCTGTGGGAATGGGCACGGGGGGTTCACAGGGCCTGGAGCCCCAGCTCCTGCCCACCTCTCACACTCCCCAGTCCCCCTAGGCCTGCTTTACAGGGCTGTGTACTCCAGGGAGCTTTGAGTCTGAGTAGCTTTAGTGTGAAACTGGTTTCAGTTTGCCTAGTAAAGTTTATCTAATTTTATGTTCAATCATTTCTGTCACAGGCATTCTTTAGTTCCAAAATAACTTTATTTTGATCTAGAATGGGAAGGCATATAGACCCCATTGTGTTGACTTAATAAACTGCGATCAGTTTACAAACAGGCAAGGTGTAAGAGTTTTTCAAAATAGTCTAAACTTTGAAACCCAAACCTTATTTGAATAATATTTCAAAATGTGCTTACCTGGTGGGGTGGCCTAGTTAAATACTTGTCGATGAGTAGAAACAGAACTGGAGTTTTCTCTGAATGACGCTGCTTCATGTAGTCAATAGAAGGCCTTTCAGTTGTATTTTCCTCAAGAACTCCTTAGATATTGATCAGTGGAATAAAGTTATTGAGCAGCTAGGGACACCGTCTGTGGATTTCATGAAGAAACTTCAGCCAACTGTGAGGAATTACGTAGAAAACAGGCCCAAGTATCCTGGCATCAAATTTGAAGAACTCTTTCCAGACTGGATATTCCCATCAGAATTGGAACGAGACAAAATAAAAAGTAAGATATCCTTTCTCCTCATATCTGTTTTCATAGTGTGGGTAAAGCCTTAAGCCTTCCAATTTGCATTCTGAAACCTACGAGTATTAGGAGTAAAAGTATTTGAGGTCCTCAGATACAGTCATGCACAGACGAGAATGAAGACAGTGCAGAGGGAAAGCGGAAAGACCTAAAGGTTTTGTCCTCGACGATATGGCTTAACCGAAGCTTCAGGCCAAAAGGAAAATGTTCACATCAGTCTGAAAGACTCTTCTGTTAGTTACCGCAATTGGGATTCAGTCAGTTTTCAGGTATAAGGAACACGTGAACAAAGATTCTTCCCCAGCTGGAGTCAAACCATATTATCATTCCATAGAAGAGGCTTCCTCCTCCCCTTCTCCTGTGCCCACCTCCAAACTGTGTTTAAGGGAAGAGAATAGACTGGTTTCTGTCCACGTGAAGGTGAACTATGCCTCAGCCAGAGAATCCCACCTCTGCTCTGCCCACACATGTGACCTTTAATTGCCAAAACTTGGGTGAACTTTGTATGTAACTAAGCTATTGGACTAGTTGGGGTTTTTTTCTAACTATTAATCTCTAGATTGGAAAAAAAAGTTGCATATTGCCAACACTATGTACATGTAGGCAAAGCAGAGACTTTTGTGAAGTGTTCTACCTGTGCAGACATGACATTACTGTATGGCTTAAAATGTCTGTCCTGACCTCGTTCTGATGTGCCATCTGGAAGGGCCGCCTGCCAGTGCTTCAGGCCACCCTCCTGGCGGTGGCCCCCTCACTTAGCACCTGTGCCCTCCCTGGAGGCAGCTTTCCTCGGCCACAGCAGGCCTGTCTGGGCCCTCGTCGGAAGCTGCCTGAACCCTCTCCCCCGAGCCATGTCCCTCCTCCTCCCCGCCCAGATGTAGAGGCGGAAACTACAAAATCTGGTTTGTAGTGAGAGTGGCTGCTTGACTTATTCTTAGAGAAAGGCTGTGTTGATCTGGAACCTATCAAAAAGCTCTCAGTTACTACATCTTTGCTCTCTGTGCTATGACATATTCTGTGTTCCAGATTAGCAGCATTAGTTTATTAATCTAATATTTGTTTTCACCAACAAGTCAAACCAGGGATTTGTTATCAAAAATGTTAGTGATAGATCCTGACAAGCGCATCTCTGGGGACGAAGCATTGCGTCACCTATACATCACCATTTGGTATGATCCTGCTGAGGCAGAAGCGGTAAGCATCTATTTTGAAAAGACTTATGTGTAGAGGCTTTTGTGTCCCTGCCCTTCCATCTGTTAGTGTGGAGGGGCTACGTAAAGATAACAAGTCCTAGATTTAAAAGGACTCTTGATTACCAGGAGGCCAGGGTTGTCTGAGAACATGGGGCCCTGAGGGACGCGTGCCCCTGGGGCTCTAGCTCAGAGTACCTGCGGAGGCGGAGGGCTGCTGCTGTGGTGGTATAATGCCTTCGCTGAATATCACCGTCCACTG
This sequence comes from Phataginus tricuspis, assembly GCA_029783875.1. Taxonomy (NCBI): domain Eukaryota; kingdom Metazoa; phylum Chordata; class Mammalia; order Pholidota; family Manidae; genus Phataginus; species Phataginus tricuspis. The sequence continues at coordinate 3,499 of JAQQAC010009311.1, read as the reverse complement.
CCTGTGCACCATCAATCTGCCCTGGGCCTTGGCTTTGCTGACATCCTCTTGTTTAGGCCGCTCAGCAGAAAGGCTAAGAAACTGGCTAAGAATCACAAGTTTATTTAACCTTCCTCAGAAACCCCTGCTAGGGAGCTGTCCTTCTGAGTTGGGTGTTCCTGTGCATGTCCTCATAGCAGCTCTGCTTTGCTGGGCTGTTGCTGTCAGTGAATTAACCACATCGTGACCTGTTGATTTATGCCATCGTAGAACATGGTTCTATGTCTCAGCATCTGGATTTAACCAACACTTTAAATATTGTTTTGTATGAAAAGAACCCAACTTATAAACATTTAAACAGGTTTGGGAATGGCCCACTTACAAATTGGGGGATTGGGTTTGGTGATCCTGATGTGAAGACCTGTAAACCTGAGCCATGTTCAGTACCTTCCCTATTTCCTAGCACAGTGCCTTGTCCAGGGTGGATCTCTAGGGAGCAGCATGTGATTACTAATTTTATAATCACATTTGTGTACACATCTTTAGAGTGTTTTAAGGTCATGTGATTATTAAGACCATAATAGCTTTATTTTTTATTTTTTTGGTTAAGTTTTCCCTAATGATTCTGATTCTGAAACTGATGTAATATCATACTTATGAAGAAATATTTACTAAGCAATGTATTGAATGAAACTACTCTATCAGAGATTAGAATCTTCCAAATGATTTACCTTTTTCTTCAGGCCTCATTATATTTTGAGCTGTTGACTTTATGTATAATTTAATTTTTAGCCACCACCTCAAATCTATGATGCCCAGTTAGAAGAAAGAGAACATGCAATTGAAGAATGGAAAGGTAAAGAGAGAGCTTATTCTGATCTTTACTTAGGACCTTTCTTGCAGTCCTGTAAAGGGGTGGCTCTTCACTTTTCAGCCGTAGCCTTTCCAGGGGATGGGCAGGGGATCCCCACAGCCCATTTATCCTTGTCTCTTCTGACTTCCTAGTAGAAAAAGAACTTGAAGACAACAGAATTAAAGAGAAGCCCTATGAATCACATATTATTTGTATCAAAAGATTAAAGATTAACCAAACAACCCGCAACAAACTAAACCAGTAATGAGCAAACTAACCATTCTTCATTAAAAAGTACAGTCAGTGTGAGGTGCACCCATGGCTAGTGCAAGTCAGGCGGTGATGTGTCCTGCCCAAGAGCCCTTCCCCAGGATGTCCAGAGTGCCAGAGACCTGCAGGCACACCTCTGTGGGACGTTGCCCACAGCCACGTCCTGTGGCAGAAGGCTGCCTCACAGGCCTCGGTAGGTGCTTGCAGTGTCCTCGCTCAGCTCATGATACCAGAATTTTAGGAACCCCTGAAAACTTCTTCAGCAGATAATGAATTTTTCTTACAAATGAAAGTTGAGGAAGGTGGGGTTGAAGCCAAGAAAAGACTAAGGTATTTGGATTAATATCTGGCCAGACTGGAGAGGCTTCTCGCCCACATGTGGATGCTGGCTACATTTGGGGACCTACAGGTAATGGAGGAGAGAAACATGTAAGCAGGCATGAGGACACCCAATACAGAACTTGAAAATGTTCTGCGACGGTCAGTTTGCAAGTTCTCTGTCCTCTCTGTAAAACCCTCTCATGGATTCAGAACTACCCTACGCTCTTGGCTGCCTTAATAGTTGAATTGAAAAGATAGGATGGATCAAAGCATGGATGTTCTGGTCTAGCTAGACTACTACTGTCCTAACCATATGTCACAGTTAAAAATAACACAACATAGTGCCCTGGGAATGGTTCCAGCTGATTTGGAAGCAGGATTTAGAGATACAAAGATATGCATTGTAACTTGCATTTCTATTTGAAGAGCTAATTTACAAAGAAGTAATGGATTGGGAAGAAAGAAGCAAGAATGGTGTAAAAGATCAACCTTCAGGTTAATGATTGCTTTGATAGTTTTGATTGTATCTTTCTTTCCCTAAAATGGCAGCAGCATGTTAGATGTCAGGTTGGCATGCATCGATTTGAAAGCTCCTTGTGTGAAACAGCTCCCCCTTTTCAGTTGTCCTGGTGGTGGCAGTCAGTGTATCACCAATGTGCCTCACCAAACTAACCACATTATAAGCATTCTTATTCTATGCCTGCCACAGCTGCTGTCTGCTCCGTTCATAAATGAGGAAATTGAATTTAAAGCATTTTCAACATGCATGACCCCCTTTGTACTGGCCCCACCCCATTAAAAGAGAAAATTAATGTGAATCTAGGTAAAATGGAGTTAGTTTGCTTTTGAGAAAATTGTTCATGTGATTCTCCCATTTTTCTACTTGATCTGCCTAGTGGTAAAAGCCTGATTAACAACCATGATTATTAGAAGCGTAACATATGAGGTGTTAACTTACGTGGGTGGGATTCAAATTGACCCTCCAGGTGTGTTTGCTTCCTCAGCCCACCCCCACTGGAGAATGCGTACACACATATGGGGTGCAGAGTACACTCCTCACTTCCTTTTCTTGGATTTTTTATTCAGCATGACATATGTGTCAAGCACCTCCAGGTCATACAAGTCCAGCACAAACGAAGGTGTTTGTTGTTAACACAAATTTAAGGCTGCAGACACTGAGCCTGGGTGTTCTCTTTTTGCTCAAACTGGAGTGAAATAAGCATAGTGGGAAATAGGATAGTTTCGTTTACCTTAAGAGATCAACAGGTCAGTTTTCGGGATTTATAAAACAAAAATAAAGTGAACAAGAGGCCGCTAAATTGTTTTTCTTTTTTCTCCTTTTGTTTGTAGACAGTCTTTATTTCAGAAGGTGTTTTTATTGCAAGAGAATTCTTCAAAAGGTTGTCACTCTTTTCCTTGGAGAAAGTGCTTATGATTTGATTGTAGTTGAAATGTCTGCATGACCCTTGAATCCTGTTTGGGCTTAAGCCTTTGGCAATACTGATATTTTTAGGATAAATCCATCAGTTTTCTATTAATGTTTTTAAAATCAGCAGGTATTTTTAAATAGCTGACATAATAAGTACATATATGATGTTCAGCTATGAGGGAAGGGAGGGGAATGTTGCAGGGAAAGACACGGGAATGTTTGATTCCAGGCCTAAGGAAGACTCCAGGGAAAGTTCAGAATGTACGGTCAACTAATTTCTGGTTTAGACCAAGAATGAGAGGAGGAAACTGCAGCAGAGCAGGGCTGTGAAGTGGCCTGACGTCTCCCTGCCTGGGTCTGCAGCAGTGTCATGCCTCAGATTTTATTATATTTGGTTTTCTTAGCACAGATGCAGCAGTAAATAGCAACGCCACGCCTTCTCAGTCATCATCCATCAATGACATTTCGTCCATGTCCACCGAGCAGACGCTGGCCTCAGACACAGACAGCAGCCTTGATGCCTCGACGGGACCCCTGGAAGGTTGCCGATGATAAGTTAGAGACAGCAAGCTTGTCGTCAGGGAGGAACTGTTGCTCCGTGGGCCTGCCAGGCCTGGGAGCTGATGGAACCAAATAGAAAAACTCCC
>JAQQAC010009305.1:0-12946 GCA_029783875.1 Phataginus tricuspis | reverse complement strand
AGTGGGAAGGGATAAAACTCACCAGCGGACTTCAGGCACAAGGGCGGGCCTTGGGAAGCGGAGCGGCCTGAGGGCCCATCCGGCAGCGCCAGCACTGCCTGAGCCTGGGTGCCAGGGGCCCCTGTCTGCAGCTGGGCCAGGGCCCACGACAGTTGGTAAAGTCACACCCTTAGGTGTGTCTAAATATGGGCAATCTTACACCATAAGAGAGTCGCATGTTCTGGAAAATTCTGGAGAAGCATTTTAAGTAGTTGAGGCAATCCACTGAAGAGGGGACAAATCTTCCATAATCTGCTAATTTAAAAAACCCAACCACCTCCTTCCCCACCCATCATATTTTACAAACTATTAGAGCTGCAAACAAGCAAGAATGGCAAAATAGTTTCTTACCATCCCCTCTGAGCAGAGTATGGGGAAAATCAAAATCATTTTAGCTATTTCAGCCCCAAAATGAATAGAGTCCCCAGCTCTAAGACGGGAACAAAGTGGACTAAGAAAAAAACACCCTTAATTTCTTATTTCAACTCGATACTAACTCTATAAACTATGAGCTTCTAAAAGTTTGAAAATGCTTTTACAAAGGATTAGGTGCTATATAATGTAAATTAACTCCACTGGTATTTGGGGGAAGTCCAATTTCCCATAAATCTTATAAACAGATAAGTGGATATTATGATTCATTTTCAAGTCACTGTCAGATAGAAGCAAGAGAGAAAGCGGAAGATACCCTCAGACACAAAGACGCCCTTACCCTGTTCCAAGTCTGGGCATCTGTTTCTTGCTGTGTGAACCCACACTGAAAACGTTACCTGGAGAAAAATGTCCATCTTTAAATGGGTGTAACTCACCCCAAAACGGAATAAGTAAATATACAGGAGTTTTAAGATAATACAAAAACTATTTTTATTATTCTTAAAGCCAGTATGATGGCTTTTGGCATAACTCCCCATTTTGAATACAAAAGTGGATTAAATAAATATCATCCAATGTATAAATAGACCATGAAACAATTTTAAAGATTAAAAAGAGTTCTTCTGTAAATAAAAAAAAATTAAAATTTTCTTTAATGGTGAATCTTGAATGAATCACTTGTCAACTAGATTACAGATCTTGATTTTAATACACAATTCTTCATGCTGTAAAGCTTTACACGTAAAAAAGATTAAATAGCAAGACCTTTTATGATTACTGCCTATTGCTCCTGCCTCTTACATTGCCACTTAATCTTTATTGTTTAGTGCTTTAAATATATTACTGGTCATCCGAATACACCACCAGCACCTCCGTGTGAAGGGGCGGGTGTGGCAGGGAAGGAGTGTGTGTGGGCCTCTGCGGTGAGCGCCACTGGGCAGGGGGTCACTTCAGAGCAACAGGGACAACGAGGCCCTCGGGTTATGAACCTTACCAGGGGTATGCAGGGCTTCTCACCCTACAAAAAAGTATGCCTGTCCCCATGTTATAAACAAAGAAGATGTAACTAGTTGTAAAAAAGCTAGTTTTCTTAGAATAAGGTAGAGAGGCCCCAAACGTGTGTAGGCAGGCACTTCAGAAATTTTATTCTGAGAACTCACACACACATTACATGAATAGAGATTAAGTGGCAAACAGAGAAGAAACCTCCATTCAGAAGGCATCAATTACATGACTTTGCCTCTGCCTCACTTTGTACAATAGATTGTAGAAAAGGGCTAAATTAGTAACGATCAAACCTTGGGTTATCTTTTGATGAGGGGAAAATAGTCTTCTGCAAAGAGGAAAATCCATGGGAAGAAGAGAAATCTACTTCTGTTTTTTAAATCTCGTACCTGTAGTAATGTATGCATCTCTCGCACGGAATGTTGTGTAGGAGCGTGGCAGAAGTCGGGGAACCCTGGGTGTAATTGTAAAACTCAGGTCCACACGTCGGTAACAAAGGGCAGTGGCCCGGAGAGCACACGATATGGCACTAAAGGAACCTCCCCGGCGACACGCTGGGAGCGGATGGAAGGAAGCTGGCTGGAATGATGCAGTCACTCAGGAGGCCACCTCCACGTCCTCTTCGCCGCTGGCCAGAGGACGGGCCTACCTGGAGCTGGAGGCCGGCAGGATGGCCCCACTCCTTGCACGACTCTCTTGCTTCCAGTCTAAGCACCCAAGTGTTAATCGGGGGAAAAGGAGGGCTTGGGGGTCGGAGCATTTCAGTTTACATTTTTGAACAGATGTTATTTTAATCTATAGTTTATGAAAATATGCCCACTAGTGAATCCCCAATGGCTGGATCCTGTGCGTACTAGCTGCCGCCCCATCACAGAGTGCCCAGTTCTAAGCGCAGTGTCTGTGGAAAGGTAAACCATCCTTTCCACTATTTAAGTGCTTCACAGTTATTCTACCACAAAAATGGGCTAACGACAGTCGTGAACATTCAAAGGGACTTAAATGTTCAGGGTATTGTTTAGCGTGGCCAATGAGAATAACAGTAATGACATGTGTGGCTAAAAGAGATGACATGCCTGTCATTGACCCAACCTGATTTTTAAGGTATGAAGCTCTTCAAACAGACCCTGCAAGGGTAAGCTTCATTGTCTGGACTTCACAGAGGTCCAGAAAATATCATTTAAAGTTCTTGTAAAAAATTGTCTTGAAATTAATTAATGTGCCAAACTATTCCATATTAAATATTTTAAAAAGAAAAATAATCACATTTCCTAGCTTCACTTTTTATTTATTATTCCAAAGCATTATCTATCCTCAGCACTCTGCTTATGCAGGAGGCCAGAAATCTCATCAGAAGACTTTTTAATCAATGAGTAAAATACAAAGAACGACCTGTACTCCACCAAAGGTTCAAGTGAAATTATGTCTTTACAAACCTTACATCTTCAAGAAATGTTTTGCAAAGAAGCAGCTTTTATAATTAGGAAGTAAATCAAAACAATACATCAATGTCTCAGGTTTGCTAATAAATTAAGAAAACTCACAAAATGAGTCATTAATATTTTTTTTCCTTTTTTTTAAACCAAAATAAAAGTTGGCTTTAGATTCACTTGGTAAGGCCTTAAACAGGCAGTCACCAATACAGTTCACTGAACTATGCTTTCTGTACAATTAGGCATTAAATCCCTTTTAGAGACTCTCCTGAGATGATATTTAATTCTAAAACCAATTTTTTAAATTCTAGTAATTTCAACTTTGGGGATATTTGTTCACCAAAATTCATAAACATTTCTAAAATTTTTTAATACAAAATTATTTTAAAAAGTGCATTAGAAGCAGAACCTTTAAAACTCTGGCACAATTACAGTTATTCTGAACATACTGACTACAGCCAGGCACACACACTGACATTCAAAGAAAACTTCAGGATATAATAAATCCAGTATCACAAGAATAAGTCAAACAAGGCTTTTTTCCCTTAAAAAAATATACAATACACAAAGCAGTTTGAAAAAAGAAATATTATTTAACAATTCTCTGACTTAAATATTTTTACATAACAAGTTTTTATATCACCAATATTATTTATATACATATGCCAAAGTGAACAACAAAAATTTTGAATCCAAAGATGCCCTCTCAGAAAATAAGAGTGAAATGTCTCTTTCTTCAGGAATCCATATGAGCCCCTCTCTTAATGTACAAAGTCCATACGCCGGTCACAGAAACCCTGCTCCCTTCCGAGATCAGGGCGGCAGTGGGGGAAAACAAACGCAATTATTCTTCAAGAAAACAAAAGAACAAAAAACAACCCGAGCTTCATGTTACAATGAAAAAGATATCCATGTATTAAGAAAATGAATACAATACTGATCTGAAGTGCTCATAGGGAGGTAAAAACTCTGACACTCTCACTCCGTAATTGGGACTAGTGCTTATATTTACAAAATATACTGTTCAGCCACACAGAGGCCTATATATCTGAATATGTACATATGTATTTATATATAGAACATATAAATAATTTCAAAGGAGAAATTCACATGAAATAAAGAACTTTCCATCTTTGGAATGCTGTGGGAGCATGCACACTCTGACCCAGCATGGGTGGGATCTGGGCTGGGACATGTTTACTGTGGCACCACTGATGGTATCAAAAATTCCCTGAAATAAAAAATACACCTGCTTATGCATGAAGAGGAAACCATGGGGCTTGTATGGGTTCTCATCCTTAAACTACATATATAATTCTTAAATACTGGGTGGGTAGGACCATATTTACTTTGTTCCTAGGAGGCAATTCTGTTCTTCCTATTTGTAATGTATGGCTTGTGCTTTCTGAAAAAATCTAACCCAAATACCTGCATACTGATTGCTGGAATGAGGGTGGCATTACCCAGCGCAGACAGCTGGATCTGTATTTGCGTGTCAGGGTCACGACTGCCCATGGTCATGCCCCAGATGCTGCGTTCTTGTGACTAAAGACTAGGTGATCTGCAGTGGAGAGAGAATTGGTCCAGCCATCTCTCAAGATATTAGTTATATTAACTTATGGTAGACTAAAAAGAGTCAACTTCTAATTTCAAAATGCACAGAGAAAAAAATGGAAAGACTTCTCTGTGTTCTAGTATTTTTTCTGAACTTCATGCACCTATCTTATGTTTGTTTTATCAGCTATGCTTATAACAGAAAGCATGAAGGAAAATCTAGCTTAACTTTGCCATGTTATTTTTGTCTTTGCTAATACAAAGAAATCACACTACAGTGGACGAAGGATCCAGTTAACCTCTCTTACACTAGACACATGGCCGCAGAGCAGGAGGCCCGCCCACTGTAGTACCTGAGCTCAGGGATTTGCAGAGTAGACGCCGCGCTGACGTCTTCCCCAGTTTTTTCCTGTAAGTCTTTGAAAGACGATGATTCTTTAGATAATTTAATAGCTAAAAACTATTGTGTTAACATTTTTAACACCTGAAGCTTCAAAACAGAAATTCCAAGTGCTCTGTTGTTCACAACATGTGCCGCAGACACGGGCCCCCGAGCGCCATCAGGCAGTATCAGAGCACGCTGGCCAGGGCCTGCCACTCGCTTGCCGGCTCCCGCGCTGCCTCCTCCGGGTGAGGGGTCTGGCTCAGCTCCTCGCCTCCGTGCTCCTGGTGGCTGGTGGATCCTTGCAAAGCTCCTGCAGTGCAGACAAGGAAATGGCAGGCTGAGTCTGAGACACTCAGTGTCACAAAATCAATCACACTTAGATAAAGAAACTCTAGAGAGAGGACACATTTCCCAACTGATCTGCTCACCAACCCAGTGGAAAGTGATGACAACCTGAATTCTGAATACGAAGAGCACTTGCTGCAAAAGCTCCTCCCACAGAGGCTATGTTAACAGGTCAGTGATGAGCAAGTGACAGTGAATAATATTAATAATGACACGCATGGTTTTTCTAACACACGGGAGGCAGGGAGCACTCGGGCATACATGTTGGACTCCGTTCTTCTTCCACAAACCTCCACAGCATGCAGTCCTGTGCCCCTGGATGTTGACCTCACCCGCTAAGGTTCACCTGACGTCACCCATGGCCCACAGCACTGCGACAGCACAGTGACCCTGACATGCCACCCGCACACTTGGGACTCCTGCGTGGATGCACCAAAGGCCCAGCCACTTCCTCCCTTCCCAGCTCATCTCCCTCAGATGGCTAACACGGGGTGTAGGCCTGCCTGCGTAAGGTCGGTGGTGTTCCGAGGTGCTATATGGAGGCAGACGCAGATCAGCAGTAGTCTCCTGTGGAGTCACCTGCACCACGGCACCCATGTCAGCAAGTCAATATGGAGACGGGCCTGTGTTGTCCAGACTCACCTCCGCACCTGCTCTCAAAGGTGCAGGATGCAGGCGACTCCCCCCCACCTTCATCCCCCTTGTAGTTGGCCTGACTCTGACCCCAGTCCCAGGCCGCAGCGAAGGGCTACCGGCAGCCAGGGAGGGGACGGGCACTGGCTGCCCCCTAGAGAGGACTGTCTGGTGGGGCCGGCTCCTCATCGGGAAGCATGTCTCACCCGTGTGGCTGTGGGCCCGCTTCATGTGGAGCTTCATGTTGCTCTTCTGTGTGAAGCCCATGACGCAGTAGTGGCACTTGTAGGGCCTCTCCCCGGTGTGCTTCTTCATGTGCACCTGCAGGGCGCTCTTCTGGTTGAAGGCCTTCTCGCACAGGGTGCAGGGGAATGGCCGCTCACCTGGGGGAACAGTCACATCAGGTGCCTCCTGAGGCCGGCCCACCAGCATTTCCAGGACAGACAACCCCGGGGAAAGCATGCAAGCTTGGAAGAGACCACAGTGGCCTTCCTGCTGCCCTCAGATGCTGACTCACAGGAATCCTGCAAATTCCCCCGACGGGAGCCACAAAATAAAACCATGACTGACAGCTACTGAAAGCCCAGAAGTCCCAGTGTCCATGCTTTCTAGAAGCATTTGGAAATAAAGTAGAGCTAATATGGTTTAAACAAAATGTTTCCAATACATTTTGGACAGTGAAGCAAAAAGACATTAAGGACATGAGGATATCAAATCCACTTAATTACAAGTATGATTTACACAGTATTTAAAAAATAAGCTATTTAACTGCTTTCAAGTTACTGCAGAAACTGTGAATGGAAGGAAGCTGCCGGGAGCCTGCTTCAGTGGGCCCTGCCTCTGGGACCTGGCCCCCGGTGCCCAGCCCCCGTCTCAGCGTTTTCCTGCTGCCCTGGAGGGTTCTTCCCCACCTGCTCTGCTTAGCTGCATGGTCTCATGTCTGGTCCTTCCCCCGGGCCCCATGCTGGCACATGGCCCCGCGATGGCTCCCAGATCACCTGCCCTGGCCCGCGCCCAGGAAGGGCTTGATGGTGTGCGTCTGCTGGCACCATGAGGCCCTCTGTGCTGGCTGGGGCCTCTGGGGGTGGGAGCGGGGGTCCAAGGTGAGCCGGTGCTGCAGACTTCCCCCGGGCCAGGGCGGACGGGATGCGGCTGTGGGTCAGGCAGGCTTGGCAGGCCGCCGGCAGACACCTGGCTCCCCCGGAGGTGCTCACAGTGGGAAGATGGTTGTACCTGCCCCCTGGGCTTCAGTCTGGCCTCTGTGTAAACACAGGGCTGTGGGAGCAGCAGGGGGGCCAGAACAGGCCGGAGGCTGGCCCCGTGGGCCGGTGGAGACTGTGGCGCCCACAGCAGAGCAGGGCCTGGGCAGCAGAGCAGAGGCAGGCCTGGAGGTAGGGGCAGCCTGTGGAACCCAGGCCTGAGGCCAGGCTGAATGCTGGAGTGACTGCCTCAGGGAGCCGGTGGCAAGGATGCATCTGTGGACTGAAGTGGGTCACTGCAGGGATGGGTTAAGGGGGCAGAGGAAGACGGGAGTCTGCTTTGTTGTTTTCTCTAAGACGAAAGACTTGAGCAGACTCAGGGGGTAACAGAAAGACAGTAAAGAAAAGTTTGAAGGTATAAGGGGAAGATCAGATGTGAAGTCCTCCAAGACATGAGGAGGAGGGACCTGGAGATGGGACCCGGGAAGGGGGACCTGAGAGACGCTATCAGTACTTCCAGCCAGCGAGGCAGTCCTTAACTGGAAGGCTTCTATTTTGTATGGTCATAAGGTAAAGAGCAAAATACTGTCTTTACCAAAGTTAGCATGACACACTGATGAAAAATTAGGGAAAAAGAGGAGTATGTGGACCGTGCTTTACAAAGGATGCATTGCATCATCAAGGAGTATTCCCTGTCACACCCTGCTTTCTCGCCCCCTGCAGTCTGCTCCCGAGACCCCGCAGCCCCAGTCACCTGCCTGCCGTACCTGTATGGATGCGGCTGTGCCGCTCTAGCTGGCTCGGCTTGGCGAATGCTTTTTCACAAGTGTCACACTTAAATACCCTGGGCTTCTGAGAGCTTAAGGAAGGGCCGGCTTGATGGGTCTGCATGTGCTCCTATTAACGACAACACAGAAATGAAGACATAGTTAAGATCATAAGGGAACTTTACAGACATTAAACAGTAAAGGAAATCAACTCAGAAACTCAAGTCAGCAAGGACAAAAGTCTCCCCCAGTTTAGTGTCCGCAGGGGTCCGTACCAGGGGTGCTGCAACCCAGTGGCCTGGCCAGCCAGGGGCTCGGCAAGGGGGCCATGTGCCCAGCGGTCTCTCAGAGCTTCCTTGTCGTGGGTGACCCACCTGGTTTTGGAGGACATCCCTCAACTGCAATTTGCCTGAAATTTTTCTTAGGATTAGCCAGAGGCCGTGGGCCTGGGGAGGGGAAGTAGTGACCCTACCCAAAGCTTCAAGGACATTCACACCATGCTTCATGACTACTGGGGTGGCCCTGGGCCACCTGGCTGCGGTGATGCCTGTCAGCTTCCTCCAGTGTCCAGTTCGCCTGCCTTCTACCCTCTGCCAACATGTGCCCTCCAGAAGGGAGGGGAAGGGACTGCCTGCAGCTCACACCTCGGGGTGGATGGAGGGCACCCTCCTAGGGCATGTCTATGCAGTTTATCTGGAATCCTTCTGCATGGGAGATTTGTCTCTTCTCTCGTTTATTTATTTCATCAACCATGTTTATGTCAGTAAGGATCTATGGATACTTATTCTTCACTGTGGGCTAGAATCCGAGCCTGCATTCTTGCCCCGCCTGTCCCGGCTGCGGCCGCGGGCGCTCTTCCACTTGGCTCCTCTGCGTGCATGTGTGTGTGTGTGTATACGATGAGCATTTCCTTATTTTCTGGCAAAATGTGATTTTTTTAAATCCCAAATTTCTTAAGGTCATCAAGAGAAAGTAGCTTAAAGGTATTAAAATGCCAGATAGTCTTTCAAACTGTGTAATACCATTTCAGAATGTTTATGGAAAAGTTACGCCTTATATGTAGTAATATATATTATTTAAAACATCTTAAGAAATTTTATTTAACCATTTTTATTCTACTGCTTCTTTATAAGGGCTGACTTTCTATCGGATAGCTTTTTGGGGCTGTAATTTCCGTACTCCCTATCAGAAGCTAAGCACCATGCGAACACTTTATGTTCCTCAAAATAACCATAAACGTACGTAGTAATAGCCATATTTTGTAAATTAGGAAATGGAAGCTGTCGATGTCATGTGACCTGACCAACAGTGTCATAGAGATTCTCAGTGGTAGAGTCAATTCAAACGGGGGCCCGGGTCATCAGCAGCATGCAGCAACCTCACAGATGCAGCCTCTGCAAGGAGAGTACGTCCCGTGTTCAGTGTCTAAAGATGAAGGTGGAGCCCTCTTTTCAAAGTATATGAATATTGGGTTCCTGAGCTCAGGAAATCGGCAGATGACAGGTGAGAAGCACCAGGCAGAAGGGGGAGGTGGGATCCATGGTGCGTCAGCCACAGGATGACGCTGCAGTGCCCGGGGAGCAGGGCACACTGGTCTGGAGGTCACGTCACACTGTGCTCACTGCCCCCGTCCTGAGATGCCCAGTTCATTCAGCTACCATGCACCTGTGGCATTCGGTGGTTTCCAAACCTTGGCAGTTACAAACAACGGAGCACTGACCAGCCTAGGTGGCTGATAACCTTGAGGGCACCACCCGATTCCCCCCAGGAAGCTGTGCCAAGTCTGCCAGCAGTGCGGGAGCCCCTACCCCCCACGCCAATAAGTGCTGACAGGTTTTCTATAGCTGCCACTCCCGCAGGTGAGAAATGGTATCTAAATGTTACTTTAATGTGCATTAGACACTGATCTGAACCGCACACGAATATGCAATCCGTTCCTCTGTCCACCCAACAGACCTATTAAAACTAAAACACCCTCATAAATGCATTTACCTCCACTGATATTTTCCTCAAAGAAACTGAAAGATTTGTTACTCGGATCTTTTCTTTCCACTAGGAAGATCTGTGACCTTTACGGGACTGCAGAACCTGCTGAGTGTTGTCTGCCCTCCGGGGAAAAGCTGAGCCCTGGGGGTGATGCGGCCTGCGCGGACGTACCTTGAGGTGAGTGGCACGCTTGAAGGCCTTCCGGCACATGGGACAGACGTGGATGCGCTCCCGGCCGTGCACCTCCCTGCTGTGGTGCAGGAGCACAGCGGCCGACGAGCAGGTGCGGCCACACTCCAAGCACTGGTGCAGCCGGCCCTCCTTCTCGGGCTGGCCACCCGGTGCCAGGCTGGTAGGGACATCAGCTACCTGGGGAGGGTCAGAAATCCTGTGTCTCAACTGGTGCACTTTGTGAATCGCAGGCGACAAAACGATACTAGATCCACCCAGCCCCAGTGCAGTCTGCCATCCCGGGTCAGCCAGGGACCTGAGCATCGTGTTAGCTGGCATGCGCCCATTGCTCGTGATGCTGGAAGGGCCCTGGGCCCAGGGGTCAGAGCACAGCGCGGCCCACAAGTGTGTGACACGCAGGCGCAAGTCCAGCCCCAACACTATCGTGGCCTCTGTGCTATGCTCTGAAGCGCCCTGTGTGCTCCCTTGTCCGAGGAAAGGTAGCTGATGGGAGTGCCTCCCTATGTGGGGCTGGCGGCTGTTAATGAGCTGACAGGTGGTTGCTGAGGGGCGGCCTGGCACACAGCAGGTGCTCGGTGCTACTGAGGCTGGCATGAGGGACACTGCTGAAGACACTCTAGCTTCACCTGAGGGTCTTTCTCAGCCAACCGCACTAGAAACCATGCTTAGTAGGAAAGGTGGTTTTAGCTTTTGATTGGATTAAACCATTTTCCCCGAATTTTGGATCACAATCAATGAATAGGTTTTCAAAATATTTTAATGGGATGCCATCAACACCCTAAAAATAAATAAACAAAGCAGGAGGGATTTACTACTCAGCTTTCATGAACTACAGAGTTCAGTTTGCAGATGAAAATTTCTATGTCATGATTTATGAAAGATAATCATAGACAAAAAGAAAATTGATGGGCTTAGTCAACATTTCTGTTACCCATTTATCAATTTTTTTTTCATAATACCAGAATATACAGAAAAGGATACAATTTAAAGAAAAATAACAAAAGATTTCTACAAGGTCTTTAATATTATTAATCTGTGCTGTAATAAAAAAGAACGGAATGAAGAAAAGGAATAGAAAAGATCAGAAGAGCAAAGATAATGCCAATAGGTCACCTGCCACAAGGTGGGCATTATTTTGAGACACCTGTGTCAAGTGTGTGTGTAGTTACACGTGTCTGTGTATAAAGAAAAGAAACACAAACACATGAGGTACATTTTCTTCCGAGTCAAAAGGAGTTTGGAAACCACTAGAGTAAATGACACTCACGGCTGCTCTGTGGCTGTGGATAAAACCGCACGGTTAGGGCAGGTGGTGCCTAACGAGGTATGCTGACGAGCCCCAGTCAGCAGGTGCCGGACATTCTCCTTTAACACTTCCAAATACCTACCCATACACACACAGATACTGTTTTTGAGTCAAACATTTCATTCATGAGAAGGGAGCATCCAATTGTGCCCCTTCCCTGTAACTACGAGTATGACAGTCTTCTGAGAGTCTTGTGAGTCCTTCCAACACATCACTGAACTTGAGTGGGGTCTTGGGGACCCCAAGACAATAATCTCAAGGTATATGAGTTGAAAATTCAGCTAGGTAAGCTCTGGTTACTCAGGCCAGACTTGGGGGAGCCTCCTAGGGCCACCTATGTCTAATTTATGAAAGATCAATGAGTAATTACCTTGAAACTCATTTGCTGAAACTACTTAAGCATAAAATTTCATGCATCATAAAGTCATATATTATGATGTATACTTAACTTCTAACCCTGAAAAGTTTTAAGGGAAGAGTTTTTAGATACTTCTGTATTTAGAACTATCATTTGCTGAATGTTTTAGCCTTACAAAACGTGCATTTTTGGAAAAAAGATTAGTTAAATGACAAGTCATGTACACACACATACTTAATGTGTATATGAAAAACTATACACACAACATGACATGTACATAACAAGATATGAGAGAATCAGCAGAGGTATTACAAGAAGACCTTCAAGAAGTAAATGCAAGTAAATGACCAGGTAAAGTGATCCGGAGGCAAATATAAGGACATATTAATAAATATAAAACCAGACTTATACACTACTAGTCACTAGGTCTCAACTATGGCAATACAACCCCGCCCCACTGAAAAACAACCGTGCAATGAGATCCCGTATGAGCCACTCAGTATCTGCTACCCGAGACCTCCCGGGGCTCTGCGCCTGCTCCTAACTCCCCAGGACCCTCCACCCCAGACCTTCCGAATCCATGTTTTTTTTAATCTAAGAACAAAGGGGTTAACGTCCAAAATATATAAAGTACTCATATGCCTCAATACCCAAGAAACAAATAACCCGATTAAAAAAATGGGCAGAGGACCTAAAACATACATTTCTCCAAAGAAGAAATATGGATGGACAACAGGCACTTAAAGATGCTCCACATCGCTGATCGGCAGGGAAATGCAAATCAAAACCACAATGAGATATCACCTCACACCAGTTAGGATGGCCAACAACCAAAAGGTAAGAAATAACAAGTGTTGGTGAGGATGAGGAGAAAGGGAACCCTCCTACACTGTTGGTGGGAATGTCAACTGGTGCAGCCACTGTGGAAAGCAGTACGGAGGTTCCTCAAAAAAAGCTAAAAATAGAAATACTATAGGACCCAGTAATTCCACTTCTAGGAATTTACTCAAAGAAAACAAATCTGATTCAAAAAGATATATGTACCCCTATGTCTACTGCTACATTATTTATAATAGCCAAGATATGGAAGCAACCAAGGTGTCCATCAACAGATGAGTGGGTAAAGAAGAGATGGTACATGTATACAATGGGATATTATTCAGCCATAAAAAGAAATCCCACTATTTGCAACAACATGGATGGACCTAGAGGGTACTATGCTCAAAGAAATAAGCCATGCAGAGAAAGACAAATACCATATGATTTTACTTATTTGTGGAATCTAAAAACAAAACAAAACAAAAAGAACAAAATAGGAGTAGACTCTCACAGACATTGAGAAGTGACTGCGGTTACCATGGGAGAGAGTTTGGGG
>JAQQAC010009304.1:0-22397 GCA_029783875.1 Phataginus tricuspis | reverse complement strand
TAAAAAAATTGAACTGGTAATCAAAACAACCAAAAAACAAAAGAGCAACACCAGATGGATTCAAAGGTGAATTTGAGACATTTAAAGAATTAATACCCATTCTTAAAGTATTCCAAAATATAGAAGAAGAGGGAATACTTCCAAACTCATTCTCTAAGGCCAACATCACTCTAACACTAAAAACAGACAAAGATAATACAAAAAAATAGAAAAGTACAGGCCAATATCCTTAATGAATATAGATGCAAGAATCCTCAACAAAGTATTCAGCAAAGTGAATTTAAAAAAATATATCAATAGGATCGGCCCAGAGGATGGCTGTGCAGGCAGAGAGGCCCAGAGGCAGAGACCGGCTTGCTGCATGCAGACTTGCTCTGAGTGAACAGGATTTTAGTGACTGACCTGCCACCGTGGAAATAAAGGTGGGTATGACTGCAAGAGAGTTTTGCTGTCAATTTTTTTGGTCACATTGAATCTATAGCAAACTTGCCCGGGGCTGGAACCCATTGGCAAGACAGTGATAAACCACTATAACAGAAGGAAGAATGGAAAGCATATGATTATATCAATAGATGCTGAAAAGAATTTGACAAAATTCAACATCCATTCATAATTAAAACTCTCCACCAAATGGGTATAGAGGGAACATTCCTCAGCAAACTAAAGGACACATACAACAAACACACAGCTAACATCAGGCTTACTGGAAAAAGGGGAAATTTTTCCTCTAAGATCAGAAACAAGGTAAGGATGCCCACTCTCAGCAGAGTACTGGAAGTCCTAACCATGGGCAATAAGGCAACAGAAAGAAATAAAAGGTATCCAAATTGGTAAGGAAGGAGTAAAACTGTTGTTTTTTGTAGATGACATGATACTAGGCCTAAAGATTCCACCAAAAACCTAGAACTAATAACTGGATTCAGCAAGTTTCAGAATAAAAATCAGTATGCAGCAACCTGTTGTATTCCTGTATACTAACAACAAACTACCAAAAAGGAGAAATCAGGAAAACAATTCCATTTACAATTGCATCAAAAAGATTAAAATACCTAAAAATAAACCAAACCAAGGAAGTGAAACACCTGTACTCTGAAAACTATGAGACTGTTGGAAGAACTGAAGAAGACAAAAACAATGAAAATCTATCCTGTTCTCATGGACAGGAAGAATTAATATTATCAAAATGGCCATCATGCCCAAAGAAATTTACAGATTCAATGCAATTCCTATTGCAATAATAATGGCATTTTTCAATGTAATGGAACAAATAATCCTAAATTAATATGGAACCACAAAACACCTTTAACAGTCACAACATATTTGAAAAAGAAATACAAAGTTGGGGGTGTTATGCTCCCTGACTTTAAGCTACAGTACTCTAAACAGTATAGTAGTGGCATAAGAACCAATGCATAGTTCAGTGGAATAGAACATAGAGCCCAGAAACACACCCAATGGGCCCACATCAAAATGAAAAGCTACTGTACTGCAAAGGATACCATGAATGAAACAAAAAGGCAATCTACCATGTGGGAGAATATTCCTAAATGATGTATCCAGTAAGGGGTTAACTTACAAAATATATAAAGAACCTATATTCCTAAACACCAAAACCACAAATAAACTAATTATAAGAGGACACGAATGGACATTATTCCAAAGAAGACACAGATTGCCAACAGGCACATGAAAAGATGCTCCACATCACTAATCATCAGGTAAATGCAAATCAAAACCACAATGAGATATCACATCACATGAATCAGAATGGCCACTATCCAAAAGATAAGAAATAACAAGTGTTGGTGAGGATGTGGAGAAGAGGGAACCCTCCTACACTCTTGGTGGAAATGTAAAGTGGTGCAGGAAAACCAGTATGTGTATGTGATTCCTCAAAAAAATAAAAATAGAAATACTGTCTAACCCAGTAATTACACTTCTAAAAATTTAACTGGAGAAAACAAAATCTCTGATTTGAAAGGACATATGCACCCTGCGTTTATTACTGCATTATCTACAAGAGCCAAGATATGGAAACAACCAAAGTTTCCGTCAAGAGGTAAAATGATAAAGAAGGGGTGGTACTACACTCTGGAATATTATGGATATTATGGAATAATAAAGAAGAAAGAGATCCTGTCATTTGTGAAAACATGGGTAGACCTACAGGGTATTCTGCTGAACAGCATAAGCCAGGTGGGGAAAGTCAAATACCATATGATTCCACTAAGAACCTTACACTAGGAAAGCAAAGCAAAATGAACAAACCAGCAGAGGACTCATAGACACTAAGGGACTGGTGGAGGGAACCATGTGGAGGTTTGGGGTGGGTGGGTGAAATAGAAAAAGGGGATAAGAGGCACAAAATCTCAATCATATTATAACTTGGTCATGGAGATGAAATTAAAACATAGAGATAGTATTTCTGTAACATGTTTCTATATTGACAGAGAGTAACTATAATAGGTGGGGTGAGGATTTCATAATTTATACAACTGTTGAACCTCTATTTTATATACTTGAAACCAATATAATATTTTATATCAAAAATACTTCAATAAAAATATGAATAAAATAAAAATATGTGAAATAAACAACCAGAGTTGAAGAATATACTAAAGGAAGTGAAAAATACAATGGATGGATCCAAACAGATTAGCAGATTCAAAAAAATGGATGAGTGATTGAGAATACAGAATATTGGAATTCACCTGACCATAATAGCATAAGGAAATATAATTGTTAAAATGTGGATAGTGTAAGTGACTTCTAGTACAACATAAATTATACTAATATCCTCAATATGTGTCACAGAAAGGTACAAAAGAGACAAATGACAGAAAACTTATTTGATGAAATAATGTGCAAAAACCCCTCTAACCTTGCATAGTAAAGAGGAAGTACACAGATACCCAGAATGATGAATCTAAAGAAATCCACAGCAAGATAAATTATACTTAACATGTCAAAATTAAAGATGCAGGGAAATTCCTAAATGCAGTAACAGAAAAACAAAAGGTTGCAAACAAGGGAAGACACAGATCAGTTTTCTGCAGAAACACTGGATGCCAGGAGGGAGTGGCAGGTTATATTTAATGTGCTGAAAGGAAAACTTAAAAAGCAGGGTATAGGTCAATGTGATCATTCAGAATTGACGGAGAAATATTCGAGTAAAACAAGTATCAGGTTCCTTCGTGTTCCCTAAACCAGCCTTAAAGAAATGATAAAGTGTCTCAATTAAGGCGAAAAAGAATGCTCCTAATTACAAATTAGTTCATATATGAAAGAAAAAAATCACTGGTAAAGGCAAATATATAGCAAACACAGTGAACCAATGACTTATAAAAGCTAGAAGAAAGTTAAAAGATAAAAGTAGTAAAATCACCTAGCACAACATTAAGTAGTTAAAAGACACATAAAATAAAAAGATGCAAGATAGGAAACTAAAAAATAAACAAGGTGAGGGAATTAAAAATGATGCGACTCTAGAATGTTCAAACTTAAGTGACTCGGGTTCAAATAGACTGTAATATATAGAGGTCAGTATATTATATGTGAACCTCATGATATCCATGAACTAAGACTCTCCAATAGATACAGAAAAAATAAAGTGAAAGGCAAACAAACATAATACTGCAGAAAGAAACCAAACCACTAGTGAACATAGAGAAAAATTAAGGAACAGGAAGAACTATAAGAACAACCAGAAAACAATTAACAAGACAGCAAGAAGTCTATACTTATCAATAATTACTTTAAGTATAAATGGAATAAAATCTGAAATTAAAAGACATTGGGTGGCCAAATAGATAAAAATGACTCATCTCTGTGTTGTCTAGAGGAAATTCACTTCAGATAAAAAGACACACAAACATTATGAGTGATGTGAGAGAAAAGATACTCTAATGCTGGACAAGCAATATTCATATCTAACAAAACACTTTAAAATACTGTTATGGAATACAAAGATAAGAATTATGTAATGACTAAGGAATCCATCTAACCAGGATATGACAATTGTAAATCTTTACAAGCATATAAAGATTAACACAATTAAAGTAGATGATTTTAATGCTAGAGTGGAAAGATCATCAAAATAGAAAGTCAGTAAGGAAATATTTTGCCTAAAAGACACAGATCAGATGGACTTAAACATATACGCAAAGCAATTCATGAAAACACTATAAAAAACACATTATTTTTAAGTGCACATGCAGCATTCTCCAGAATATGTCACATGTTAAGGTATAAAAAAATACCTCAATATATTCAAGAGGATTTAAACCTTATCAAGCTTCTTCTCCTACTAACACACTAGGAACTAGATGTCAATTACAAAAAGAAAACAAAAAACTTCACAAGCACATGAAGATTAAATAGCATGCTACCAAACAATCAATGAGTCAATAAAGAAATCAAAACAGAAAAATTAATAAAAAAATACCTTGAGGCAAATGCAAATAGAAAAGCAATGTTTTAAAATCTTTGGGATATGACAAAAGCCATACAACAAAGAAAGTTCATAGCAATTCAGGCCTACCTCTAAAAATAAGGAATATCCCAAATAATCAATGTACTCTAAACATAAAGGAATTGGAATAAAAACAACCAATGCCCAAAGTTAGTAAAATGAAGGCTATAATAAAAACCAGAGTGGAAATGATCAGAAAAGAACAGAAATGAAAGAGAAGAAGTTACAACTGACCACAGAAAGGCAAAGGATCATAAGAGATTAATATGAACAATTACATTCCAACAAATTGGAAAACCTACAAGAAAGGGAAAATATATTAAATACATAACATCTTCCAAGATGAATCATGAAGAAACAGAAAATCTGAATAGGCTGATTAAAATAATGAAATTAAATCTCTAATTTAAAAACTCCTAAAGAATGAAGACCAGCCCTGGAAACTTTACACAAGTGAATTCTACCAAACATTTAAAGGAAAAACATGTATCCTTCTTTAATTACTCCTAAAACATTTAAAATGAAGGAATACTTCAAAACTCATTTTTCGTGGTCTGCCTTACCTTTGTAATAACACCAAAGGCACCACAAAGAAATAAAATTACAAGGCATTATCCCTGATGAACATAGATAAGACAAGCCACAATAAAATATTAGTAAACTAATATCAACAATACATTAAAAAGATCATATACCACTATCAAATAGGTATTCCAGGTCCGCATGGATGATTCCAATCTGGAAATCAATCAGCAAGATACACCACATTGACAAGATAAAGGATGAAAACCATATGACCATCTCAAAGATGCAGAAAAGTCATTTGACAAAGTTCAACATTCATTTCTGATAAAAACTCTCAATAAAGTGCATATTGAAGGAATATAATCAACAAATTAAAGCTCATATATGAAAAATCCACTACTAACTTCAAAGTCAATGGTCAAAAAAGCTGAAAGATTTTCCTCTAAGGTCAGGAACATAACAGTGTGTCCACACTTGCTACACTGGAGGTCCTATCCCCAGAAATCAGACAAGAAAAAGAAATAGACATCTAAATTGGAAAGGAAGTAATAAAACATTCATTACCTACAGATGACATTTTACTTTATATGGAAAACCTTAAAGACTCCACCAAAACTCCATTAGAGCTAATATGAATTAAGTGACGTCACAGGATTCAAAATTGACATACAGAAATCAGTTGTGTTACTAGACAGCAACAAGTGTTAGAAACAATAATTAATAAAACAAACTCATTTATACTTGAAGAAAAATAAAATTTTTGAAAAATATTAACTATGAAGAGAATGATCTGTGTAATAAAAACTAAAAGATATCAAGGAAAGACACTGGAAAAGACAAATAATTGTAAAGATATTCTATGCCAATGGTTTGGAAAAACTAAACTTTTAAATACTGTTAATATATTCATACTACTCAAAACATTTACAAATGAAATGCATCCCTATTAAAATTCCACTGGCTTATTTCACAGAAATTGACAAACAATCCTAATATTTTTATGGAACAAATGATCCCAGAGAGCCTTACCCCAGAGAGCCATAGAAATCTTGAAAAAGAAGCACAAAACTGGATATATCATGTGCCCTGACTTTAAACTATATGATAGAGCTATAGTAATCGAAACAGTGTGGTATTGTCAGAAAGGAGAAACATAATCAATGAAGAAAATAGAAAGCACAGATATAAACCCATATACATATATATGTAGTTGATTATTTATGGCAAAAAGCCAAGAATACACACATGGTATGTTCCATAAATTATGTTGGCACCAGTGGAGAGCTACAAGCAAAATAATGAAAATGGATCACTTATACTCTACACAAAAATGAACTCAAAATGATGTAAACACTTCAATGTAAGACCTAAAATCATTAAACTCCTAGAAAATACCTTATGCAGTGAGTTCCTTGACTTAGGTAGGTCTTGAAGACAATTTTTTGTATATAACACCAAAGAAAGGAAGAAAAATACTTAGTACACTAGCTTTTTTGCTGTTTTATTTTAACAGTTAATGTATGACTGGTATACAATAAACTGTACATATTTTACAGTATATCATTTAATAAGTTTAGGCAAATGTATATGCCCTTGAAATCATTGCTACAAGACAAAATAATAAACATAAACATCACCCCAATAGTTTCCTAGGGCCCTCCCAAATTTCCAGCCTCTGATCTGCTTTTGCTGACTGGAGATTTGTTTGAATTCTCTAGTTACACACACATTAAGCAGGTAATTGTTTCGTGGGGCTTCATCACGGATCATAATTATTTTGAGTGTCATCCATTAGGTTGTTGGGTATCAGTAGTTTATTCATTTATTGTGAAATAGTTTTCCAATGTAGGATATGCCACAATTCATTCATCCCTTCTGTGTTGATGAATATATGTATTGTTCCTAATTTTAGCCTATTACAGATGAACTGCTAAAAACCACTTCTCTTCAAGCCTTTCTGTTTCCTTGTATAAATACTTAGGTGTAGAATGGCTGTGTCATATTATTTTTCAGTTGTTTAAGTTTTTTTCTTATTGAGCGATGAGAATTACGTACATATTCTGCTGCATAGTTCAGATAACAGTCTCTTATTGGATAGGTTACCTGCAAATATTTTCTCAAAGTTTGTGATTTGTGTTGTGATAAGTTGATATTTATAATGTTTCCATCAAGGTAAAGGTTGTTTTGACTGCCCAAATTTGAGATGTTTAAACAACAAATAATAGCTTACACAAATAATTCTTTTAAATTACACAACATGAAAAATGTTTCAAATTTTTCGTGCCCTTAAATTATTCGAAGGACTTATGATTCACCTAATGAAAATGTTATGAAGTATGAAGAGAGAAGAGGCTCACAGACGTTCTCTTGTAATTGTGGATGTCCAGGTCTCAAATTCTGTGAAACCAAATCATATGGTCGGGTGACTTCAAATCCCTCAGCTCTGAGAATATGACCCTGCTCTTTACATGAGGCCTGACAGCCCTGGGGACTGCATGATAATTCTGGGCCTCTGTGAGCTGGGTGCGGAACAGCGGGAACAAAAGGACCCCTTGGGAAAGGCTGGAACTTGAACTTGAGGTTGGCGAGTGCTTCCCTGATGGGATCATTGTCTTTCCTCAGCCCCTTGAGCTGCCTCTCAGCGGACACAGGTGTCAAACAACTTTCTTGAACTCTTTTCTCATACAAGGGAATCTCCCTTTGATAGAAAAAGGGCCTTTTTTTCAATTCTTTGTCCATAAATTCAACCTTCTACTTGTAGATATTACATATCCAAAATGTGCATCTCGTATTCTACACCCTTCGGGAAGTCACTTTTGGATTTCTCAGCAGTACGCTCTCTCCTCAAAACATTTTCTCTGCAGTTGCATTTTATGTTCCTTCTGTGATTCATGTAGTATTTCAAGTATTTCCTACATATATGTATTTGTAATTATTACTTTTATTTTTCATCATTTTAAAGTAAATATATGACAAGGGATAACAAGTAAAAGAAGAATAAGCATATCTATTTCAGCAGGGGAAATAACAGCTACATGAAATTCATCATCCCTGAAGAACACATATATTACTTTTTCTAGATTTTTTACATAGTTTTTATAACTAGTACTAAATCCAAATTTTAAAATATTAATATCTGTAACTGGAATATAATTAAAATAATATTTAAAGAATCCCCTAGGTAATATAAATGTTAATATGAAACCAAAGAAACATGAAGAAAGAAGGCATAAATTAGCTTAAATATACTCTTTAGTATATTCCATATGTTATGAATATTCAATTCAGGTTATATGTCTTTATAAGTAAAGATGGGGAGACATTGTAAAGACCTAATATTTAACTTTTACTTATAAAAATTCTTGTTCTAGACAACACCTTTTTTATAATGGCTCGTTAAAAGGGTTTTGGACTTTTAGGTGCTAGAAAAACGAATTTGGTAGAGCACCTTCAGGGATTTTAACTCTCTTTTGGGAATTTCCTAGCTAATGTTGAATTGTTGTTAAGCTGGTCTTTTTCCACACAGCCAGCGTCACAAAAGAAATGTTTTCCCTTCAAGTTGAGCTGTGAGTTTATTCTGTGGTTTTATTCCCCAGGTCCCCAAACTGCAACCACTTCTCCTTGTCTCTCCTGTCCCCCCTCCTCCTCTCCTGGGTGTTCTTGAAAGGACTTGGGACACATCACCACCTCACAGATGTAACAGTTTGCCTTTTCCTTAGAGCACCTTGAAGAGGTTTTTATCTCAGTGAGAGGGTAACTGAGTTCTCCCAGTTCCTGCTGGGATACAGCCTGCTACTTCCTTCTATTGCATTAGGTGAGAATAAATCTTCCTGGATGAAGAGAATCTGCAGAGATGGGCAGTTCAAGTCAGAGATGAAATTGCTGTAATAAGGAAATAGTCCCTTTATAGCAAAGCTTTCCAGAGATTAATACATGATCAATATGTAAGTAATATTTATTTAACACTTTTGGGTTGGATAAAATACTCGTTGTCTCTACAGGAGAAAATATTATTTTTATAACATATTATCCAATTAAATGGCTGAGAATGATACTTTCACCTGTAAATATATAACCATGATTCAAAATATACTTACTCTAAAATGAGCATGAATTTTATAGAAAATTTATTTTGTCTCAGATACAGTTAAAAGGGAAAAATCCCAGAGTTAAAAAAAAAGAGAGTCATGAGATTAAGTGAAAACAGACACACATATGCGTGCATGTCAGCACACAATCAAACACACCCATGAGACAGTATAATTAGGAATGCGGTATGGATGAAGTCATCTTGTCAAAATATCATCCTGCTAATGGAAATACAGTAAGTGGAATTTTTTTTGCTCAAATGGGTTCCCAAATGTAAATAAGCATACAGTAAAGTTAAAAATCAAAACACCTCTCTTCTATACTATGATGAATTATAGTTTTTATTACATTTGCCTATGTGTTCTTACAAAAATATTTTCCAACTTCATTGTTAAGAATGAATTCTGACAATCTTTTTAATTAATTTATGAATGTTAGTGAACATTTTCAATTAATCCTACATGTTCAAAATATATTCTGATATGTATATTTTTATGTACATATAAATTAACCCTACAGATCATTCTGTAAGCCAGAAGGACAGTGATTCACAAATTCTCACCAATTATGCTTAAACAGTGATAAGAAAAAGCACTTATCAAGATTATATTACAGAAAAAAATGATTTCTCTCTGATTATCTCTTTGTCCAAGGCTCTCTAAAAGAGATGTGGAGAGAAATATCCTGCTATTCTAGTCTTCTGTTATGAAAGAATTTATCTCCCAAATATATCCAAATTTAGGGCTTTCATATGTGTGTTTTACAGCACCACCTCCATTATCAGAATATTCATTATCCTTGTCAGGGAATGAGCAATTGAATTTTAGCACTTAAATAAGTTGGATGTGCAGAATTGCAATGTGGCAGCTAAACACAGTGCATTCATGTAGAGATGCTTCAGCATTTCAGTCCAGCACCAAGACAAGTAGTGTCCGGCATCACAGAAATGCAAATAGCATTTCATGCCCCACGACTGAGGTGCTCTGGATCAAGGAGCAGCAGCCCCAGTGCTCCAGACAAAAGTAGTGGCTGACCTGAGAGGGAGCCTGCACGGTCTTTGACAAATTCTCCATCACTAGACAGTCTTGGTCTGGACCCCAGACACAGTGGTTTTCTAAGCCACAACAATAGTTGATGCCGACACATCAGACTGGGGCACTGAGTTATATGTGCTGACTCATGTACACATGTGATCCAGGTTCAGGTGGGATTTGGAAATCTATAAATACAGTCGTGCATTATAAGAGATGTTTCCATTCCTAACTGCATGGACTCCGTTTCATGAATCCTTTGGTGTTTGAACTTTATTAAACCATTTAGATATCAGGAAGAATTTGCTGTATTATATCTTTGATAATTAAGGCACAGATACTTAAGTCAGGAACTGTGCCTTTTGATTATAGGTAACGGTATTTAAAACCACGGAAAGATGTGGAGGAAAGGTATTTTTTGTTGAGTCCTGAAATTTTGAGTTAGAAAATTTCCTATAAGTTAAGAAAGAGCTGAAATTATAAGTGGTGGAACATGTCATATATACCCAGGCTGAAGAAAGCAAGCAGTCTGGGAGGAATATATTCTGAAAATGTAAAACATAAATAGTATACAATCTAGAATTAAATGTTATTTAAAAACACAACTGGAAGAATTCTAACATGCCTCTAACTGAGACAACATTCTCATGTTCCTCCCCTTCACTCACCAGTACTCGGGTGCAGCAGCCGCACACATATAAACACGCTTTCCTTCAGTGACAATGGCAGGAACTACGGAGATGAAGCTGTTAGCAACAATCTAATGGCCTGCTTCTAATTTTCTATGATGTGACATAAATGTTGCATTAAAGTTAAACTAACCTTTTATCATTTTCTAAACTACATCCACTGCCTCTAGCCTGTTAAGATCTCCCTATGCTGAGTGTGTCTCTTCAGAGGACTGGCAGGTGGAGAACACGAAGGAGCCACGTACCTGACCATCTCTGCCATTGCCTGGCTGTGCCCCTTGGCCCTGGGGTGGGAGGTGTGTGAGCTGTCGGCCTCTCTGAGTCTTACTATCCTCAGCTGTGAAATGACAGTAGTTTTGGCACCTTACTCTCTTGTTCACTGTACAGACTAAAATTGTTAATAAATAACAACTTCAACATCTTCAACAATTCATTAGTAATGATGACCATCACATTGCCAAAATCATTTCATTAGTAAAGGGCTTCAGGGACTTCTAAACACGTATTAACTAATTTAGTGACTGGAATGGTCCTGGATCAAATTGCTGACATGGGCAGAGAGGCTTAAACTAACCTGACGAACGTCTGTAACTAGTGAGGAACAACAATAAGGACACACACAGACATGTGGGTAGCCCTGCATTTAATCATTACATTTAACTTAGCCTGATGCACAACAGATACTAAATAAATGTCTATCATCAATGTCTAATAATAAAGAAAATAAATTTAAAATGTCTAAAGATAAATTCTTATTTACCTATCTTATTTACTAGCTGCTTACAGACATTGATGATGAGTACATTCCAGATGCTATATAAATACATGCCTATTCCTCTTAATAAACTTCATGGGGCTCCACACATAATCTCCTGCTAACTGCCATAAAACTTAGTCACCTATAACGTTAAGCAAATACCACAAGGTAACTCACCCACTACATGGCAGACTGAGACTGAAAACAGGAATTTTTCTAATCTCTGCTATGTCCTTTCTCCTATACTATACAAATCTAAGAGCCCTCATTATAAACCTGTAAAAATATCACTTTTCCCAAATAAGCTGGCTAAAGTTCTGAAATGGATTAAATTATTGTAATACCTTCTGCACAAAACAGGAATGTTCCAAAACGTATCTGACAACTGTTGAAAAATGGGCATTTTTTTTTTGGCTATGATTTTAAAATATATACTACCATTTACTATTTTTCAAATATTCATATCACAGGGATCCCTTCTGAGTGTTAAAAATTCTGACTCCTCAATATTAGATTATTTTTAACTGTGGTAAAATACAGATAACATAAATTTTCCATCTTAACCATTGTTAAGTGTACAGTCAAATGGTGGTAACGAGTCACACAGTTGGGCTACCATCTTTACACCCATCTCCAGAACTGTCTCTTTTTGCAAAACGGAAACTCTGAATCCATTAAACATGAACTACAAGTTCCTTCATCCCCTCAGCCCTTCCCATCACAGTTTAGTCTCTGTCTATATGAATTTATTTCAGGGACCCCATATAAATGGAATCATACAGTAAAATCTCATATTGTGACTGGGTTATTTTAATGACTAAATTGTACTCAAGGCTAATTCATGTTTAAAGATAACAAATAACACCAAGAAGCAACATTAAGTATCTACGCACCTAATGAGAATGTTTCAATAAGTTTCCAGGAAGACTTTGTTGTTGCCTTTGCTTGAATTTTTCTTGGAATTGTTTTTACCCTATGAGGTAAAACTTCCTGTATTAGCTTGGAGGGAACTTTAGAGTATTTCTTCCCAACTGGGTGTTGAGGGGTTAGTGCACCCAGAGTGGTGAAAATAACCCCACCAGAACCCACAAACATTAAATGGTCACCTCACCATCCGTCCCAGCCCTTTTTAACATTTGTGAGCCCATCACTATAATAGAAAACCAATGCGTCACTGCAGCTTGGAATAACGAAAGTTAATTACACCGCTAGAATTACAGCTGAACATCTTATTTTTTGAAACTACTCTCCTTGTTTCATTTTTCACATTTTTTACATTAACTGGCAAATATATATATATTTATATATTTATTTTTAGTACTGAATATTTTACTTAATATAAAGATACACATATACATTTTATAAATATACTCATACAGATTGTGAAATAATCAACACTGTTAAGATAATATATTGGCACTAGAAGATTCCATTTACCTTTATTCCTGTGATTTCAATTACAGAAAATAGTTTACTCATGGGAACCATGATACTGGATGAAGTGACGAACCACACAGGAATCACTGAGTTTCTCCTTCTGGGATTCTCTAAGGACCCGTGGATGCAAACCCTGCAGGGTGTCCTGTTCCTCGTGGCTTACCTGGCAGCCCTGTTGGGAAATGGACTCATCATCACGCTCATTACTTGGGACCCTCAGCTTCACACACCCATGTACTTCTTCCTGGAGAACCTGTCACTCATAGATCTCTGCTACATCTCTGTCACTGTTCCTAAATTTGCTCTCAACTCCCTGATGAACAGGAACAGAATATCCTTCCTGGGATGTGTTTTCCAGGTGCTGTTCTTTGTGAGTTTTTGTTCTGCTGAACTGGCCATCCTCACAGTGATGTCCTATGACCGCTATGTGGCCATCTGCCGTCCGCTGCACTATGAGACCATCATGAACAAGGGGGCCTGTGGGCGGATGGTGGTGGTGACATACATCAGTGTGGGAATCTATGGAGCCATGCACACGGCAGCAACATTTTCCACAACTTTTACTTCAAATAAAATCCATCATTTCTTCTGTGATATCCCTCAGATTATTTTGATCTCAGACTCCAAAATAAACAAAAATGAAGCATTACTGACTGCATTTGGTGCAAGTATCTCACTGGCTTGTTTCTTCTTTATTGTATATTCCTACGTGCACATCTTCTCTGCTATCTCAAGGATCTCCTCCCTGGAGGGCAGGTCCAAAGCCCTCTCCACCTGCCTCCCTCACATGGTCGTTGTGACTGTGTTTATTTCAACAGCTTCCTTGGCCTACCTGAAGCCAGCCTCTGAGGTGAGGTCAGACCTGGATATCACTCTGTCTGTGTTTTACACAGTGGTGCCTCCATCACTGAATCCCATCATTTACAGCCTTAGAAACAAGGACATAAAATTGACTCTGGGGAAATTCCTTGGAATTGTAGGATTTAAGTCAAATTAAATATATTCAGGTAGTTTCGAAAGAAATTTCTCTTTAGTTCCAAGGTATATTGTTTTAAAATTTTACAATTTATGTGATGGGGATGTATCTTAAAATTAAAATATTATTTCAGCCACTTGGGAGAAGGGATAGAACTGATGTTGCTGAATGTTCTTCATAAAAATGGAGAGAACAGAGAGATATCACTGGAATGTGATTATAATGGTATGTTGTTCTCAGTGGCTTTAAAGTCTATGTATCAATATTGATAAAAAGATTACAAAGAAACCTAGACTTCCAAATTGAAATACCACCATATGTGGACAGCAATATTTTTACTTGGTATAATGTTTTCAAAAAAATTTGCACCAGCAGTGTTCTTTATAAACACATCCAATGAAATGGAACAACCTGGGCCTCCACAAACCAGAATGATTCCGCAATTTAGAAGATAAAATTTCTGTATATATTTCCTAGATTTGGGGTGAGCTTACTGCTGTATCACTTCATGGCCAATGAAGTATGTCCATTGGTTCCCAGAATCTCAGTGTGCATAGAAGGGCCCATGTATGAACCCCTGGCTCTTGGTATTTAGAATGTAAGACCGAGAGATTCCATTTTATCTTTATCATATAAAATGAAGTTTTTCTCCTCTCTTCCAGAATCATGTGTAATTAGAAATGGCAGGGGTGGGAGGGTGGAGGGAAGGCTCCTTTCCCCTGTAATTTTGCTTCCTTCCTCCTGACACCAGCCTGGTGCCCACGGAGGCTCCGACACATGCTGAGGAGGCTGCAGGCCGCTGTGTGCTGGGCTCACTCACGGCTCCACGTGCTGCTGACACTGCACGTTCTCATCTGCCTCATGCGCCACTTTGGGTGTGATTCCCTGTGCTGTTTACGCCACTTTTTTTTTTTTTTACAAAAGCCTGCCTTGCACCCAGTTGTGAACATGTAAGTATGTTCTGGGCAATGTCTTAGGTGAAGTGACATGAAACTTATGGGACATGTCCTCACAGTCAGGAGTCCACTCCTCCTTCACGCCGTAGTGCTAACTGGAATGTGGATGTCGTGTGGGACACTGGGATCACGCTCATAAGCCCAGCATCTTGGATATTCACTTCACCAGTGACACAGCCATTCCAGGAATTTCCAACAGGACCCTGATGCTATAACTTATTTGTACTCAGATTTTTCTCATCAAAGCAATAAAATATATAAAATAATTTTATTATGACAAACACTGGGTATAAATAAACAAATGTTACCTTATGTTTGTCTATATAATGTTATGAAAAATATTTTTCTACATATAAATGAAGGAAAACCTGCCAGTTGCCATAACACAGATATACCTGGAAGTCATTTTGTTAAGTGAAATTAGACAGACACAAAAAGACAAATGTGTGATCTGGCTTTTGTGTCAAATCTAAAATAGTCAAACTCAAAGCAGATAATAAAATGGGGGTTGCCAGAGGCTGAGAAAAGAGGAAAATGGGCAGGTTATGGTCAAAGTGGGTAAACACATCCAGTTATGCAAATCAATAATTCTGGAGATCCATTGTAAAGAAAACTAAATGTAGCTGAAAATACTGTACAGTTAAATTGTACTAAGAGGGTAGATATTCTTACCAAAAAATAAGAATACTGGAAGGAGCATGAGGAAACTTTGAGAAATGATGGTGTGTCTATGGCCTCGATGATGGTGATGGTGTCACGGGTATCCAACTATCCCCAGACTCAGTGAGTTGTACACATTGACCATGTGCATAATTTATATGTCAATCATACATCAGTAAACTGATATTTTAAAATATATGTATGAATGATTAGAACAAATGAAAGTCCATATATTAAAGCATGATTCCATCATAAACAAACACATTATTAGAAAATATTTTAAAATATTATTTACAACAGGACCAAAGAATAAACACTTATAAATAATCTAATGAAAATGCACAAGTCATTATTCTAAAATTATAAAACTAAAGAACACCTACTTAAGTGAAGGACACTTTTTTCATATAAACAAAATTTGAACTCATGTTTGCATCAACTGCACTCCATCAAGAAGTTTTAATGTTCATCATAAAATTTACACTGAAATAGAAAATGCTAAGAATAAAGACGCCTTAAAAATTTTAATGGGTCAACAATATGTGAAGAATTATTGAAAAAAAAGTAAAAGGTGGAGAATTTATACTGCCATACATCAATAAGTATTGTGCACAAAAGTAATTATTTTACTCAATCAGGGAAAGACAGATCAGTTGAACAAAACACAATTCAAAAACTGACCCGCTCAAATACAAACAGTCAATACATGACCAATGTGGTAGTACAGAGACATGAGGAAAACTCTGTCTTCTTAGTAAATGATGCTGGAACTAGTTGATATTAATATGGAGGCAATTATTCTTGACCTATATCTCCTAACACACTCAAAAAGAAGACCATAGTGAAAGAATATTAAGATGTAGAGAGAAAAATAAACCATTTTGAAGACAACAAAGGAATATATCTTCATGACCTTGTGGTTAGGAAAGATTTCTTAAACTAAACAAAGAAGCAACAATTATAACTTATGCAATAATGAGTGGAAGTACTTTAAATTTTATTAACTTTTTAAGATACTACAAAAAATATAGAGAAGCAAGTAGCCAATCCCTGTCAATCTAAAAAGGGCTGCATAAATAACACAGGCTTACATATGACTACATAGACCTCAAAACTGAGAGAGTAAGAATAAAGGAGGACAGAATTATAAAGGGATCAGTCCAACAAGAGGATTTAACAATTCTAAATATCTACACACCCAAATAGGAGGACCTAGATATATAAAAGGAGGGACAAAGTAAAGATCAGAGCAGAAACAAATGAAAAGGAGACTAAGAAAAAAATAGAAAAATTAATGAAGCTGAAAACTGGTTCTTTGAAAATATCTACAAAATTGATAAAACTTTTACTACACTTATCAAGAAATAAGAACGAGGACTCAAAAAAATAAAATCAGAAATGAAAGATAAAATCACAGAAATTCAAATGGTTATAAGACTGTTCTCTGAAATATCATATACCAATATATTGGGCAACTACAAGAAGTGGTTAAATTGCCAGAAACGTACCATCTTCCAGGACTGACTCAGGAAGAAATAGAATATCTGGACAGACTGAATGCTAGTAACACAAATGAATTGGTATTCCAAAAAGTGCCCACAGAACGTTCAGGAGCAGATGGCTTCACAGGTGAATTCTACCAACCATTTAACATAGATATAATACCTATCCTCCTGAATCGATTTCCAAAATTAGAAGAGGAACACTTCCAAGCTCATTCCACAAGGCTAGCATTATCAAAACCAGAAAAAAAAATGTTACAAAAAGGAAAATTACAGAGCAATATCGCTGATGAACAAATATATAGAAATACTCAAGAAAATAATAGCTAAATGAATTTAAAATACATCAAAATTATCATTCATCATGACAAAATGAGGTTTATTTTCCACAAAGATCCATGAGAGATCAATATCCACGTGTCAACCAATGAGTTAGTCCACATTAATCAAAGGAAGGACAAAAACACATGATCATGTCAATAGAAACTGAAAAGGCATTTGAAAATACAGAAAAATCTATCATGATAAAAATTCTCAAAAACAAGGATGTAGAAGGAACATAAAGCAACATAATGAAGACCACATATGACAAATCCACAGTTAATATCATATGCAATGTAAAAAACTGTAAACTCTTTCCCTTATATAAGGAACAAGACAAGGATATCCACTCTCACAACTTTTATTTACCATAGTACTGAATGTCCTAGCCACAGCAACCAGACAAAGAAAATAAGTAAAATGAAGAAATAAAACTGTCACTGTTGGTAGATGACATGATACTATGGATAGCCCTAAACACTCTACAAAAAATAATAGAACAAATAAATGAATTCAGTAATGTCACAGAATACAAAATCAATACAGAAATCTCTTGTGCTTCCAAAAAGATGGCAATGTGAGAAGTGTGGTGGAAATCTCCTCCCAAAACCACATATATTTTGAAAATACAGTATATGAACCTATTCCTAAAAGAGTGACCAGTAACAGTACACCAGCCAGTCTACATCTGGGAGATGTCAACATCTCACAGAAAAGGGTAAAGTAAAAAGCCATGACCCAGCAGGACCCGAGCACTCCCCCACCCCAGCTCACCGGCAGAAGGAAGAGAATCAGAGCAGGGAGGGAGTGGAAGCACAGGACTGCTAATACCCAGCCTCAGAAACCTACCCCAGGAGCACAGACCCACATTGCATGATGCTCTGGAGATAAGAGGGCTGGAAAACCAAAGTCAGAGACTAAGACAATGAACAGGTTATCACAACCAGCTGCTCTGGGACAAAAGAAAAGCAGGCACTTTGAAAGACTTCTCAGCAGTCAGAGGGCTGCTAAAGAGTCAAGGATTTAGAAGGAACAGGTGGACAAAATCATCCCAGCACACTCAGCCCAGCAGGTTGGGAAGTTTCAGGAGCTTCAGGCACCCTATTCCCCTGGTTGGCAATGCAGCCAGGAAGTCCCTCACCATGATAAGCAGCCTGCCGCTCCTTCCTCCCTGCCAACACCTGTGGGCAAAACCACTGTCCTGCCAATGCTTCAAACCAGCCAGAGGGCAACACCACCTACAGCAACCACACAGCTTAACACAGAGGCTTCTTCCTGGACTTGGCTAACTGGCCCAGACCCAGAGGTTGTTCCCTGTGTGCATTTGACTGACACAGACAGCACAGATGGACACTGAGACCAGGAGCCATGAAGGGGCTTTGTTCTCATAGCAGAACCCGCACGGCTTACCTGCAAGCCCTGCCAGCACCCTAGGCTATCCTGAAGGCCACCCCATTCAAGGCAGTTTAGGGGATTAACCCAGAGGCTGCCCTTGTGCACGGTTCACTGGCACAGAGAGCAGAGACAGGCACAGTGACCAGCAAGCAGGAAGGGACTTCATCCTCCCAGCTGACATGTGCGCCAATCACTGGGGATCACTCCCATTGCTCCAGGACTATGAAAAGGCAGAAGAACCTTGTTCAATACAAAATCAATCAAACACCAGGAAGAAGGCTCGGTGAGACTGAAATCACCAATCTTCCTGAAAAATAATTCAAAATAAAAGTCATAAGCATGCTCATGGAGCTACAGAAAAATATTCAAGAGCTAAGGGATGAATTCAGGGGGGGAATCATTGAAATGAAACAAACAATGGATTGATTTAAAAGCAGATTAGGCCCAAAGAAGAAATTAAGTTGGCCAACAGGCACATGAAAAGATGCACCACATTGTTAATCATCATAGAAATGCAAATTAAAACCACAATGAGTTATCACCTCACACCAGTTAGGATGGCAACCATCCAAAAGACAAACAGCAAGAAATGTTGGTGAGGATGTGGAGAAAGGGGAATCCTCCTACACTGCTGATGGGCATGTAAAGTAGTTCAACCATTGTGGAAAGCAGTATTGATGTTCCTCAAAATACTAAAAATAGAAATACCGTTTGACCCAGGAATCTCATTCCTAGGAATTTACCCTAAGAAGGTAGGAGCCCAGTTTGAAAAAGACATATGCACCCCTATGTTTATCGCAGCACTATTTGCAATAGCCAAGAAATGGAAGCAACCTAAGTGTCCATCAGTAGATGAATGGCTAAAGAAGAGGTGGTACATATACACAATGGAATATTATTCAGCCATAACAAGAAAACAAATCCTACCATTTGCAACAACATAGATGGAGCTAGAGGGTATTATGCTCAGTGAAATAAGCCAGGTAGAGAAAAACAAGTATCAAATGATGTCACTCATCTGTGGAGTATAACAACAAAGCAAAAACTGAAAGAACAAAACAGCAGGAGACTCACAGAACCCAAGAACGGACCAACAGTTACAAAAGGGAAAGGGACTGGGGAGAATGGGTGGGAAGGGAGAGACAAGGGAGAAAAATGGGCATTATGATTAGCACACATAATGTAGGGAGGGGGCATGGGGAAGGCAGTATAACATAGACAAGACAAGTAATGATTCTATACCATCTTACTACACTGATGGACAGTGACTGTAATGGGGTATGTGGTGGGGACTTGTTAAAGAGGAGAGTCTAGTAATGATAATTTTGCTCATGTAATTGTCCACTGATGATACCAAAATAAAAATAAATAAAAATAATAAATAAAAGGCCTATGAAAAAAACATTAGGTGAGGTAGAGGATACAGTGAATGGAATACAAATCAAAGAACAGGAATAGAGAGAAGCTGAAGCAGAGAGAGAATAAAGTATCTCTAGGAATGAAAGAATATTAAGAGAACTGTGACAAATTCAGACGGAACAAAATTCACATTATAGGGGTAACAGAAGAAGAAGAGAGAAAAAGGGAGAAAGAAAGTGCTTTTGAAGAAATAATTGCTGAAAACATCCCCAGCCTGGGGAAGGAAATAGTCTCTCAGGCCACTGAAGTCCACAGAGCTCCCAACTCAAGAGACCCAAGGAGGACAGCACCAAGACATATAATAATTAAAATGGCAATGATCAAGGCCAAGGACAGAGTATTAAAAGCAGCCAGAGAGAGAAAAAAGATCACCTACAAAGGAAAATGCATCAGGCTATTATCAGACTTCTCAGCAGAAACCTTACAGACCAGAAGGGAATGGCATGATACATTCAATGCACAGAAACAGAAGGGCGTCGAACAAAGAATACTCTACCCAGCAAGATTATCATTTAAATTTGAGGAGGGGATTAAACAATTCCAAGATAAGCAAAATCTGAGGGTATTTACCTCCCACAAACCACCTCTCCAGTGTATTTTAAAGGGACTGCTCTAGATGGAAGTGAGCCTAAGACTAAATAGCTGTCACCAGAGAAAATAAAACTACAGCAAAGGAAGTAGATGAACTAAATACTAAAAAAAATGAAAAATTAAAGCAGCTACCCAGAAAGTCAGTCAAGGGATACACGAAGAGTACAGAATACAACACCTAACATATAAAGAGTGGAAGAGGAAGAAAAAGAAGGGAGAGAAAAAGAATCAACAGACTCTGTTTATAATAGCATAATAAGTGAATTGAGGTACACTGCTAGATAGTAAAGAAACTGCCCTTAAACCTTTGGTAATCACATATCCAAAGCCTGCAATGGGAATAAGTACATATCTATTGATAATCACCCTAAATGTAAATGGACTAAATGCACCAATCAAAAGACACAGAGTTAGAGAATGGATAAAAAAGCAAGACCCATCTTTATTCTGCCTACAAGAGACTCACTTCAAACCCAAAGACATACACAGACTGAAAGTGAAGGGATTGAAAAAGGTATTTCATGCAAACAATAGGGAGAAAAAGACAGAGTTACAATACTTGTATCATATAAAATAGACTTCAAAACAAAGAAAATAACAAGAGACAAAGAAGAATATTGCATAATGATAAAGGGGTCAGTCCAACAAGAGGATATAACCATTATAAATGTCTATTCACCAAACACAGGAACACCTATGTATGTGAAACAAATACTAACAGAATTAAAGGGGGAAACAGAATGCAATGCATTCATTTTTCTGAGACTTCAACACACCACTCACTCCAAAGTACAGATCAACCAGACAGAAAAGAAGTAAGGACGTGCACTGAACAACACATTAGAACAGATGGAGCTAACAGACATCTATAAAACACTCCACCCAAAAGCAGCAGTATACACATTCTTCTCAAGTGTACATGGAACATTTTCCAGAATAGACCACATACTGGCCACAAAGGTATGAAACTAGAAATAAATTGTACAAAGAAAACAAAAAGGCTCACAAACACATGGAGGCTTAACAACATGCTCCTAAATCATCAATGGATTGATGACTAAATAAAAACAGAGATAAAGCAATATATGAGGACAGCTGAAATACTAGCACAATGCCCCAACTTCTGTGGGATGTAGCAAAGGCAGTTCTAAGAGGAAAGTTTATAGCAATTCAGGACGATTTAAAGGAATAACAATACCAAATAAACAGTATAAATTCACAGTCATTGAAACTGGAAAAAGAAGAACAAAAGAGGCCCAAACTTAGTAGAAGGAGGGACATAATAAAGATCAGAGAAGAAATAAACAAAATGGAGAAGAATTAAACAATAGAAAGAATTATGAAACCAAGAGCTGGTGCTTTGAGAAAATAAACAAAATAGATAAACCCCTAGCCAAATTTATCAAGTAAAAAAGAGAATCTATACACACAATCAGAATCAGATGTGGGGAACTGCCTTTGCATCCAGCCTCGCCACGAGGGTGGCCGCTGGGAACTGCCTTTGCATCTCAGCCTCGCCACGAGGGTGGCCGCTGAGAACTGCCTTTGAATCTCAGCCATGCCACAAAGATGGCCACT
>JAQQAC010009271.1:0-12653 GCA_029783875.1 Phataginus tricuspis | reverse complement strand
AGTGCTCAAATCTATCCTCACCAACAACACAACCAAGAAATCACGGAGTAGTCAGGGAATCCAGCGTTTATCCAAAAGATCTGATACAGTCTCAGATTTCCAATTATTGAACAATTATTTGATGCTTCCTATCCCCAATAAAAGCGACTCTGTCCCTGAATATTATGTAAGTAAAAAGTTAATAAAGGTAAACTATTGACCTTTGGAAATGTAGTGATGTATTACGGTTTTAGAGTCACCAAAAACATATAATACTGTGTGAAATTCAAAAAAAGAAAATGAACAGATTGAATTTTCTCATATTACCATGCAGTGTTTGGAGCAGAGTATTCAAAATTCAAAGTGTCTTTTGAATCATAAAAGAAAGTTCAAGTTTTATAATTATTAAGAATTTATATTCTAATTCCTTGTGAAGTAAGGTATATGGGAATAGACATTCATTGACTTTAAGGTTTGGTGAGTGGCAAAACCTTACACAAATAATTTATAGCCTTGTAGGTAAGAAAAGACATAGAAATATTGATGTGTTCTGGGTCTTCAAAATCATCTAGCCCTACCCTTTTTTTCCAGATGAGAAAACACAAGCCTTTAGAGTCTTAAGTTATTTTACTCAAGGTCACATTAGAATCCAGATTCCCTGAGTCTTAGTCTGGGTTGAACTACTTCTCTCATTGGCCATTTCTGATAATTCAGCTAGTGGCTTTGAAATTAATATTTTCTATAAAAATATTTTCAAGTACAGTATGGGCTTTTATAATAAGTTTGCATTAAATAGTCATCTATTTATGATGCAGTCTTAATTAGGAACCTTCCCTGTTCTCAATGAGGAAATAAGTTGCTCACAGTACCCCTGC
The DNA here is from genome assembly GCA_029783875.1 of Phataginus tricuspis. Classification (NCBI taxonomy): domain Eukaryota; kingdom Metazoa; phylum Chordata; class Mammalia; order Pholidota; family Manidae; genus Phataginus; species Phataginus tricuspis. Next base: position 11,799 of record JAQQAC010009271.1, on the reverse strand, counting down.
TTTATTTGAGCAGCTCTGCTACATTTATCGTATCAGTGATGATAGGAATGGTTAAGTTCTGTCTAACAGTGGTGCTAGAAGTAATAGAGAAAGGCCAATACCTTTGATGTAATAAAATACTGGATTTGCTTGGTAATGTCTAGGCTTTATAATTACACATCTATGGCTGTAAAACATCTTTATTGTTGAAATTCCTTACTCAACAAACATTATGAATCTGAAACTCCAGTTTTACACTGAATTTTTTTTTTTTTTTTTTTGAGCATGCAAGATTTCTTAAGCCTGGAACTGTCACCCTGTAGGAGAATGGGCCAGTGAGATGAGGGCTATTAATTTGTTCTTGAACAGTGATTTCAAACATTCTTTTATACACAGTGAGATATATTAAGGTAGGTTACAGAAACCCTTTGCTAGTTATTTCCATCATTGCTTGACTATATCACTGTCTAAATATAAAACTAATTGAACAGTTTTAATATTTTATAATTCGGGTATTTTTCAACCCCATGCCCTTCCTTTGGTTTTCACTTATCCCCAATATATGTGCACTCCAACTGAGTAAAGTTAAACGTTTTATTCTGATGCCCTTTATGTCTGCTCCAAGTCATAGAGCTTAAGATGTCTAGAGCCTTTGGAGGAGACAAGCTTTGAGCTGGCACATGAGCACCATGTAGGATAGTGAAAAGAGGACAGTGCAGGCCTGAGGAATGTTGCGTGAAGAAGAACACATAGTGGTGAGTGGACTGGTTTGCCTAGAGCTTCCCTGACATGCATAAGAGAAGAGCTAGGGAATAGGTTGGGGCTGGATTGGAGGACTTTTTCTGTCCCAGAATGAGGAGCTTGCACTATATTCTATAGCATTAGACACTGAAAGTTTTTGAGTAGGAGAATAATTCTATTAAATCAACATCCAAAAAGGTAGCTCTTTTGGTGGTAGAGGGCACAAATTGTTGGAGAGAAGTAACTGGCTACAAGAAGGCCTCTACTGGAGTGGAGAAGATCAAAGAGTAGAGACCTAAATTAGGGTGGTGGCCAGGGAACATGAGAGAAATATTCCAAAAACTTAAAAGGAGCTGCTGGCCAGCTACCACCTTTGCCTCGCTCCCACAGACTCCCCCCTTCTAGCGATCCGAGCAAAACACTGCAGTTTGTAGCCAGGCTGATTAAGAACAGTAATATAATAGTAATCATAGTAATAGCCAACATGTCCGAGGCGCTTCCTATATGCCCTGCACTTAGCTAAGTACTTTACATGTAATAACTCATTTAATCTTCCTAACAACCCCACAGAATACGTAGTAGTATTTCCATTGCACAGATGGGAAACCTGAAGCAGAGAGAGGTTAGGTGACGTGGTCAGTCACACATAGAGTGAGTGACGGCAGGATGGGAAGATAAGCCCATCTGACCCGAGTCACATGCTTCTCCTGGCGGCCTCATTAAGAAGTACTAATTCGTGGGTTAAATCCCTCTTAAATTTAGATGTGTTCAATTGCAGTGGTGATGAATAACCAATTGGGAATATCTAGCAGGTATTTGGAGATGAGAACCTAGAATTCAGAGAATAGTCAGTATAAGGATACAGATTTTGAATGCTATGTGTACCTCACTCAACTAACTTGAATATTTGAAACACTCCATCACTGATTTTGAAATCAGAATTTAGCACACTGGTTTTCCACAGTCCAGGGGAGGGGATATGTTAGGGGTAGGATCAAGACAATATTTTTCAGCCCCATGGGAAATAGTGCCGACAGACTGTACCAGAACTCTCAGGACTAATGTTCTATTTTTGTTCTCACATGCATCACATGCATTCTAATAATTTGCTATTTGGTTGTGTACTATATTCATTGCCATCTGGTTCTAGGGAATCAGGTGGCTTATAATATTTTCATGCTCATTCAAAAAGTTCCAACCTGTTCAGGCTTCTAATATTCTCAATGTTACAACACACCGTGAAATATTGAGTTGAGTTATCCAGACACTCATCAGGAAACTAAAGAGTAGTATAGCATCGTGACTAAACAGAAAAAAAAATGGCCTTTGGAAAACCAGGTTTGGATCTCAAGTCTGCCATTTACAAGTTTTCTAGCCTTCAAAAGTGACATTCTGTCTCTGAGAACACTCATGTAATGAGAATTATTTGTAAGGTTTAGGGGAAATAACAAGCAAGTCATTTGCTACCATTTCTTATGGAAAAAGTCAGTAAATTTTAGTGGCTAATCTCATCTCTGAATCTGTACAAATTTTGTGGATATCTAAACAATAAAAATAACCCAAAAGATGTATTTCCCTAAAGCTATAATGCAGTCCATTTCAAGAGAATCTGTGTTTGGCAGAACATTCTAGTACTTAATCTAACCACAACTTTGGAGAAGGAAAAATAATACATCACAATTCATGACATCCAAAACAAATAAATGGAATACTCCCACTAGCTGTTAATACATAGATAGTGTGTTAACTTAGGTAATCAAGGGATTCACTGTTTCAGACTTCATCAGCCATTACATGCCCGGGAACATTTGTCAGACACTTTTTATTGGCATTTTAAATAGTTTTCCTTGAGTTAGGTGGACAGTACCTCAAAACTCAACACACAAACACTGGATCCAACAGAATTCAGCCTCAAAACGTAGAAAGGTACCTACATACATACACTGTGAGGAAAACAGATTTTAAAAGTAATACTATTTATAGTGATACGCTGTGTGTTTGCATAGTCAAGTCTTAGAAAGCCTTACCCTGGTGCAAAATAGTTCCCTATGTAGAGATTTGGCTAAGTCATTGTAAAAGTCAGACTGCACATTTATTATGAAGACTCCATTATTTAAGTCATTAAGAGATTAGAATTATTTTTTTGAATAGACATAATCTGTTGAAATTTACATAAATACCTCAGTATTCACAAAAACAGTATGGGGTAAAAATGAAAGTGTCTCCAATTCATGAGAAGGAAATTGAAACTCAGAAAAATGTAAGAAATTATTTAAGATCACAAAGCTTTTAAGTCATGGGCTAGGAACCCAAACCTGTGTATTGTTCATATGAAGGTCCCAGTCTTTCATACTGCATTGCCTTGTGAAAATCATTAGTCAGGCTTCTCACATTTAAAAATAGCTTTTGGATATTTTATTGAAAGGAAGGGCATTGATTATGGGGAAATTATTTAAATGTAAATTTTATTAATTTATTTTTTTAAATTGAAGTCTTTTGATATACAATCTTACATTGGTTTCAAGTATACAACACAGTGGTTCAACAGTTACTCATATTATTAAAGCCTCACCCCCACTAGTACGGTTACTATCTGTCAACATAGCAAGATGTTACAGCATCACTGGCTATATTCTCCATGCTGCGCTACCATCCCCCTGACCAAATTATTATGATTGAGAATTTTTGTGCCCTTTTGTCCCCCTTACTCTTCCCACCCATACACCCCTCCCCTCCCCCATGGTAACCATCAATCACTTCTCAGTGTCTAAGAGTCTAGTGCTATTTTGTTCAGTTTTAAATGGAATTTATAGTGATTTGGGGAAATTATTTATTGTTAGGTACCCAGAAGTCATAAATGGAAAGACTTGATGGTACAAGATTATATGACAGGTGGTTCAGAGTATGTTCTGCTGCCTTTGGAAACTAAAAGTTCAAGCCTTTGAGTTCTAGTTTTAGAAACAGGGCACTGTTTTTAGACTGACTAATAAAATTTAGATGAAATTAAAATTCTTAATATTGCGATCCCCAGCATCACTCATGAATAAAGTGGAATATCTTAATTCTTATATAATTCCTATATTATTCAAGGCACCTGCTTACATGGTTGAGTGAAGATCAAGATTATAAATACCTCAACCAGAATTGTACTGTTTATAAAATGATCATATGAGTAAATTAGAAAGGAACATCCTAAAGGCAGTCTTGATAGGTTTAAATGGGCCTGGTTGCCTTCAGTAAAAAAGATTACAGACATTTATGTGCCTGTGTCCAAACATACACAAATATGCACAAGTGTGTTTTATTGCTGGTATTATTTAATAATATTCTGATCCTTTAGAATACTAATACTACGATTTTTTTTCTTACAGTTTTTTCTGTGTTTCTTTATCATATCTTTGCTAGTATTCAAACTAGAAATATAAAGTTTGGGAGTAGCAGCTCTGTTGTTTCTAAGAGATATTTATTGTTAAATTGAGGAAATACATATCAGGGGTTCTAACCTTTTTTCATGCCATGGGCCCTTTTTCAAGATGTTTTTAAATGCATAAAAAATATACATTGTTAAAAAGCCAATTATTTAGAAATACCTTTATCTAAATATTTTACAAATTTGTGATATGTGTGTTTTATTAATGCTTTAAATTATAAGATCTTGCAGGTCTAATAGCTACTATCATTTGAATTCGTGGTAACTGTAAATGGTATTAAAGGACAACTGCCACAAATAGGCAGACTTAGTAGAAGTTCCACTTAACTCATTTTTCAACTTTACCATGGTAAAAATGCCAAAAACGATACACATCCTGTAGCAACCATACTTCAGATTCTGAATTTTGATCCTTTCCTGGGCTAGCAATACACGGGACGATCCTCTCCTGATACTGTGGCTGCAAAACCACAGCTCGCAGTCGGCCACGCGGTCAGGAGAGCAAACACCCCTGCGCTCACGCCCGCTCTGCACCTGTCCATCCCGTGTTTCCACCTCCAGTACTGTGCTCAGTAAATTACACGCAATAGTCAACACATCACTATAAAATAGGCTTTGTGCTGGATGATTTTGCCCTGCTGTAGGCTAACGTAAGTGTGCTGAGCACATTTAAGGTACCCAGGGAGGCTAAGATGTTCGGTAGTTTAGGTGTATTAAGCACATTTTGGTTTATGATATTTTCAACTCACAATGGGTTTATTGATGACATAACCCCATCATAAGTTGAGGAAGATCTGTAATGCGATAGGAAAAGGTGGGTGTTTTCTATTGGTGACAAGTCACAGGAACTGTTAATAGCACTTGATTTGCCTATATTCATAATGAAATGAAATGCTAAATTTCAAATGAATGTTAGTGAAAAAAGAAATTTTTCCCAGCCAAATTTACTCTGCGCATGGATCCACTTGGGGTCCGTGGACCCCACATTAAGAAAGCCGTAACTAATCTGCCTTCTACAGGTTTATAGCAGCAACGATTCCTTACTGTTACTGCATGCTTTGGAGCTGCTAATATAATATCCTTGTAGTGCTTAAAGTAGACTAAACTGTTATAACACATTGAGCTGATATACATTCTGGTGTCTAACATGATGGGAATCTTATTTCTCAGTCATATAACACTAAGGCAGAGGGCTTCCCCCATAAGGTAATTCCACCCAGATGCCTTCAATCCTGTGGCTGCACGAGCTTGTCGGGCCTCACTGTTGTCTAAATTCTGCTGATGGGACAGGAAGAGAGTGTGAAAAAAGCACCCCCGCTTTGTAAAAAGCTTTGGCCCAGAGGTGACACGCATCACCACCACCCACACTCCTGTGGCAAGAGCTAGTCACGTGGGCCATCTGGGCGCCACTCCCTAGTACCAACTCCCTACGGCGGAATGGGAAACACAAAAGTGTGTGGACAGCTGTATCCACCATAATCATGTGTCCTCTCAGAGCTTTTATACAAAACATTTGGGAGACAATTGTCCTCATACCACCCTTCACATTCCTGAGATGACTCCCACTTGGTTTTGGTGAATGGTTGTTTTCTAAATTGTTGAGCTGGGTGGAAGTTTAAAAAAAGAAAACCAAGCATCTCTTGGTCTGTGAAAGGAAGTATCTGAGCTGCAAACCTAACAGTCATCTTTGAAGTGTCCTCTTTCCTCCTCAAAAGTGATCAGGCACTGCCTCCTGTGTATTTTACATTGTAAATACCAGGACTGCCCCAGCCACTGCCCGATTCCATAAATCCTGTCCTGGGCTGTGGCTGTGAGAGCTCCTCACTGAACCTTCACCTTCAGTTTTGTCCCTCTCCCAAAACCATTTCTCTACCATCATCTGAAACTTAAAATTTCATTTAAAAGTGTAAAAATAGAGCACACCCCTCAATATATGCATTTTGACTTCTTTATGTTATGTGTACTTCCTCTTTCACCATTACAGGTGTCTTGACATGGTATGATATGGAGGGGTTATGACATAGGTATGAATAGGGCTTCTAAAATGACCTTCCCTGCCCAATGAATTGTTCGATAAGCAGATGCATCAGTCTGGGTTCTGTCACCATAAGGGATACAAGTCATACAGGACTAAGGTGGGTAATAGAAGAATTACAGCTTACCTGAACAAGGGAGGAGCTGGGAAGGTCATCTCCAAGGGGGTAGTCAGAAAACTGGAGAAACAGTCACCGCCTCAACTGAAGTGGAAAGCCGGAGCTTGCAGAAGTCTGAGAAGTAAGTCTGACCACCGAACAGGCCTGAAATGGGAGCCCCTGCAAAGGTCTCAGGAAGCTGCTGGGTGGGACCATCCCCAGGCCGAGCTTCTGATTAAATGAGTTTGGCTTCACCTGTGCCTGCTAAATCTCCCCAAGTTCCTCTCATCAGAAAACTAATGCAAAACCATTGGGGAGGCAATTAAAGGGAAATCTGTTTCCCATCCTTAGAAGAGACTAGACTTGGTGCCAGCTGACAACAACCGATCCAACACCATGTCCTTGGAACACAGCCATTTGAGGGTGGAGACTCACACTCTCTTCTGGATTCAGAGTGATGTTCCTAAAATTCACTTGATTTTCTTACTCAAAATCCTTCGGTGGCTTCCTTTTTGCTTTGAGTAGTTTTTAATCATCTGGCCTTGCAAACCTTTGTTCACTCACTTATGTAGGAGCATACATAAATAAAATATTCTTATCTTAAGCCTTGGTTAGCAGTGGAGGAGTGTTGCAACCTCTTCTGTTCCCTCATAGCCCTGCACAGCACCCCCATAGCAGGGCAACAGCCCCAAAGAACCTGGTAGAAATCACTGCCCTGCATGATGACATCCAAAGTGGCTGGCGTGGTGCGTAAGGCCCTCCCTCGTCTGCCTTCCGCCTACCTTGCAGTTTTATCTTCTAAAAGCCTTCAGGCCTCCCTGAATGCTGACAATCCTAATTTAATTATTCATACCTCAGAGCTTTTCCTTGGCTTATCTGCTCCCCTTTCCTTGGAATTCTTCTCCTGCTTTGTCCATCAGGCATATTCATATTCACAAATATCACTACCTCCAGATAATCTTCCCTCCCCTTAACAGTCCCCTTGCTGTGATTACCACACTTGGTAAAGACGAGGTTCCAGAGTTGTTGATTCCAAGAACTGGGGAGGCATGGATTGAGCTATCTCAAAAAACCTTCCCTAAAATATACAATATCCATTATTCCCACTCCTTATTTCTCAGTGCTGTTTGGTGCTTAGAAATATGTACTTATATAGTGCACTGCTTTGTTTTTCATGTTCTTTTAACAGTGTATAGTTTTATGTGTGTTTGTACACTGTGTATGAGAGATGCAAGGAAAATATTTTGCTGTTGCTGGAAAAAAAATGAAAATCAGCCCCCAACTTCACAAAAACAAGCATTCCTTGACTAAAAGTGAAGCTACGGAATTCAGAGTTCACTAACTGTCCTATGCTCTCCATCCAACTTTGTCACCCACCATTTCCCAGTCTTTCCCTCCAGGATGGACAGTCTTCTTACTGTATCTCCAATCAATATGTAAGCTTTAACATCCAAGCCTTGGTCACACAGTTTCCTCACTGAGTGCATCCAGGCCTCCTTTTCTGCATTTCCAACAAGATCCAGCTCATAAACCACCCCCTGTAAAGAGGCCATACTGTTATCTTCTGCTGAACTTTATCAATACCAACGTTTGACTGGATCATTTCATTATGTAACTAGACCCACATTGCCTTATGCTATGATGTAACTCACTGAAGTATTATGTAACTTGCACTATGATGTAACTCTTTAAAGTATTATTGTCTTGTCTCCCCCACAAAAATCATAAGTGCTAAGTTATCAAAGATGCAGCATTTTGTATCTATTCACATCCTCTTTTTTAACTAGCCCATTGTTAAATATATAACAGGTGCTCTACAAATACTTGTTGAAAGATGGTACATTTCAGAGCATTTCCAAGGACCAGGGAATAGGGCAACTTTGTTTCAGATAGTTGACTTAGTCATTCTTCAATTAAGAACAGATTTTAAAAATCTATTTGCATGATTAAGTAACTATCACTTTAAATAGTGAGTTATAACACATAAGAGACCAAGACTTGAATGTCAGACATAAAAGTAGAATTGTAGTGGATCCCAGCTGAATAGTAGTGGCTACCGTGTTGGCCAACACTGAGTCGGAAGTTAGGAAGCATAGGTTTCAGACCTCACACGGGTGTCTGTGGGCAGATTGTGCGCCCTCTCTGGGCTTCGTTTTATTCATTTTTAAAATAAGAGTGTTGAGCTCGGCATTCCAGCCACAAAAAAAAAAAAAGTATCATTTGTCTTTGGGGAAGGAGATGGGGATAAGAAACTCACAGAACAGTAAGAGATATTGGTGAAAATCTTTCCCTCTCCGTATTAGGTTCAGTAATGGTCCTGCTGGAATGCCTACATCCTAATCCCCAGAACCTGTGAATATGGTGTGCTCTGTGGCCAGGGGAATCGTGGGATTACGGTTGCAGATGGAAATCAGGTTGCTCGCCAGCTGACTTCATATAAAGAGATCATCTGATGGGCACACGAGGGAGGTGGGAGAGTTGGAATCATGATGCAGGTGTGAGTCAGAAAGGCTCAGACCCCTCACTGCTGGCTTTGAACAGGGAAGAGGACCACGAGCCACGGAATGCAGTCAGCCTCTAGAATCCAGAAAAGGCAGGGAAACAGACTGTCCTCCAGAGCCTCCAGAAGGAATCACCCCTGCCAACATGTTGATTTTAGCCCAGGGAGACCCATTTTTGACTTCCAATCTCCAGAACTCTAAGAAAACAAACCTGTATTGTTTTCAGTCATCAGGCTTGTGGTAATTTGTTAGCAATAAAAAAACTAATACACCTTCCACCCAACAAAGTAAAGGTGTTTAATAAAAGAAAGAAACTATAAACTTTTTCTAGTAGATTAATATGCCAGCAAAATAAATCAACATGGCATGTATGAACCAGCAGCAGTCACTTCAGGGACTGTCTGAAATCCTCATTTATGAAAAGGAAAGTAGACTAATTCAGCCACTTACATACTTTATGAAGCACTTGCTTTCATCTTCCTGGCCTCAGAAGATGCATCTGTTTGAACATGATAAATTGTTACAGCGTAACATTACGACATGTATTTTGTTGTTGTCTAGCAATTTTTAAAATGATTCCTACAGAGAGAGGAGTAACGTCAACATCATGGCGCCTTTTTCCTCTCCCCTTTGATTTACCGCTAATCGGACAGCCGTAACTGGAGAGCAAGGGCCCTCCGCACAGCCTGCCAGGGCATCCTAGAGATGCAGCCATCGGACTGACGCGGTCACTCAGCGAGCGCTTATTGAAACCGTAGTATATGCCAACTATTATGTTACCAGATGAGGATTCAAAGGTGTCCGAGATGCAGCCCTTTCCCTCACGTTTATTGCCTGAGAAATGGTGTTGAATGAATTCAGTGAACACGTGGGAAAGAGACATGGAAATGAACATTTATTCATTCATAGTTTTTCATTTGTTTACCACACAATTATTGAGTACCTACTATGTACTCTAGTTTGGAAAGGATTAGTAAAGCCCATCTGGTTTTAATTTGGGGTATGCTTGGGATTGTTTGGGAAAGGCTTTACAAAGAGTAAATTCAGACCAAAGTATGAGGCAAGGACCGTAGTATGGGGGGGCCCCTAATATCCATCCAAGGAGTTTGGCTTAATTCAGTTGGCGCTGGAAATTCATTAAGGGATTTTTTGACCACTTGGGTGGCAGAACTAGAGTTTTAATTTGGCTCTTATTAATTTGATGCAGGCAGAGCTAAACTGAGGAGACACAGGGAAAGGAGGAGGAGCCCCAGCAATTCCACTCCTAGGAATATGCTCAAGAGAACTGAAAAAATACGTTTACCCAGAAACCTGGGAAACACTATGCTAAAGGAAAGAAGCCAGACACAAAAGGCCACATCCCATATAATTCTATTTATCTGAAGTGTCTAGAATAGGCAAGTCTGCAGGTTTGTGGTTTCTTTTTGGGGTGATGAAATTCTAAAATTAGATAGCAGTGATGACTGCACAGCTCCAGGAACATAGCAAACCCCTGAGTTGCACACTTTAAAAGGGTAAATTTTATGGCCTGTGCATTATATCTCAATAAAGATTTTTTTTTAAGTGAGTGGCTTTAGGACCATGATACTATCACCAGGATGTAGAAGACATAAGGGGGAACTGATCTGGGAGGAAGATGGGTTTGGGACATGTCGGAGTGAAGACGTTTATGAGACATTTAGGTGTAAATATCTGTTATTGTAACTGCTCATTTGCAGCTTTAACAGAGGTACACCTGGGTATTGCTCTAGAAATGATTGTGAGAACCATAGAAATGGATAAACACTGAGTGAGAGAGTGAAAAGAGAAGAAGTCACATTGAAGAGAAAATCTTAAGAAATATTATAGGATGTCAGGAAGAGTGAGATCAAAATTCCAGAAAGAAAAAACATTTGGAAATAGGCCAGAGGAAAGAAGGAGCGTGAAATGTATGAAGAATGGAAGGACAAGCCAGCGTGGCCGAGTCCGGAGGTGAGTGGGGGGAAGAGCTGAGACTGGCTGGGCTGCAGAGGCCCTAGGAGGGCAGATAAGCAGGCTGCGTCCTTAACCTAACAACATGAAGCTATAAAACAGGGAAAGTCATGATTAGATTTGTGTTTGTAAAAGATCACTCCAGCTATAGTGTGGAGCATGATTTGGATTCCATCAAAATAATACAAGTAGGAGATCAAAAAGTTACACTAGGACGATGATAGTGTAGTTGGAGGGATTTCCTAGACAAAATGATTGACTGGTGGTACTTGAATGGGATGGTGAGGAAGGGGCAGACAGGCACACGCCTTATTTTCTAGCTTACTTTATTGGATTGTGGTGCTTTGAGCGGGACGGAAGAGAAGTCCATTGTGAGGGGGAAATGGTGTTTGTCAAAATCCAATCAGAGCCATTAAGAAGAGATCTGTATACACGAGACTGCTGCCCAGTAAGCAGCCCTGAGCTGAAGACAGTAACTTCAGGGTCGCTATCATATAAACAGTCACTGAAGTCACCGGGTGAATGAGATCGCCTAGGGAGAGAGACTGGAGTTCGAAGCACACAGCACTAGGCTAACACTACGAGGCTGACGGCCACAGTGAACTCGGAGAACACCGATGCCTAACAGTCAGACTGAGAAGAATGAGTCACTGTAAGAGAAGAAGAGAGGGAGGGCTGGTCAGAGAACACAAGGAGCCCCAGGACGATCCTACGTCCTGGACACCACGGGATGGGAGTGTTTCAAAGAGAAAGGGGCGATCGACAGGGAGGGATGGTTGGGAGGCTGCTAAAAAGCCGGTTAAGGATAAAGACCGAAAGCGGTTCACTGGGAAAATTTGATATAATTCCATGGAGAACATGAACCGTAAGTAGGTTAAATTACAAAATGCCAATCTGAGCACAATGTCTGAATGTTGACTGTTGTTGAACACAGTTTGTGAATGTTAAGAGGAGTCCCCGAGGATGACTAGGGCACTGAGACTTGGTGGCCTTCCAAGCAGCTTCTCTAATAAGGCATGACTCAACCACCTCGGGGGTCCCAGAG
>JAQQAC010009270.1:0-12630 GCA_029783875.1 Phataginus tricuspis | reverse complement strand
AGTGCTCAAATCTATCCTCACCAACAACACAACCAAGAAATCACGGAATAGTCAGGGAATCCAGCGTTTATCCAAAAGATCTGATACAGTCTCAGATTTCCAATTATTGAACAATTATTTGATGCTTCCTATCCCCAATAAAAGCGACTCTGTCCCTGAATATTATGTAAGTAAAAAGTTAATAAAGGTAAACTATTGACCTTTGGAAATGTAGTGATGTATTACGGTTTTAGAGTCACCAAAAACATAATACTGTGTGAAATTCAAAAAAAGAAAATGAACAGATTGAATTTTCTCATATTACCATGCAGTGTTTGGAGCAGAGTATTCAAAATTCAAAGTGTCTTTTGAATCATAAAAGAAAGTTCAAGTTTTATAATTATTAAGAATTTATATTCTAATTCCTTGTGAAGTAAGGTATATGGGAATAGACATTCATTGACTTTAAGGTTTGGTGAGTGGCAAAACCTTACACAAATAATTTATAGCCTTGTAGGTAAGAAAAGACATAGAAATATTGATGTGTTCTGGGTCTTCAAAATCATCTAGCCCTACCCTTTTTTTCCAGATGAGAAAACACAAGCCTTTAGAGTCTTAAGTTATTTTACTCAAGGTCACATTAGAATCCAGATTCCCTGAGTCTTAGTCTGGGTTGAACTACTTCTCTCATTGGCCATTTCTGATAATTCAGCTAGTGGCTTTGAAATTAGTATTTTCTATAAAAATATTTTCAAGTACAGTATGGGCTTTTATAATAATCAGTTTGCATTAAATAGTCATCTATTTATGATGCAGTCTTAATTAGGAATCTTCCCTGTTCTCAACGAGGAAATAAGTTGCTCACAGTACCCCTGCTTTATTTGAGCAGCTCTGCTACATTTATCGTATCAGTGATGATAGGAATGGTTAAGTTCTGTCTAACAGTGGTGCTAGAAGTAATAGAGAAAGGCCAATACCTTTGATGTAATAAAATACTGGATTTGCTCGGTAATGTCTAGGCTTTATAATTACACATCTATGGCTGTAAAACATCTTTATTGTTGAAATTCCTTACTCAACAAACGTTATGAATCTGAAACTCCAGTTTTACACTGGATTTTTTTTTTTTTTTTTTTGAGCATGCAAGATTTCTTAAGCCTGGAACTGTCACCCTGTAGGAGAATGGGCCAGTGAGATGAGGGCTATTAATTTGTTCTTGAACAGTGATTTCAAACATTCTTTTATACACAGTGAGATATATTAAGGTAGGTTACAGAAACCCTTTGCTAGTTATTTCCATCATTGCTTGACTATATCACTGTCTAAATATAAAACTAATTGAACAGTTTTAATATTTTATAATTCGGGTATTTTTCAACCCCATGCCTTTCCTTTGGTTTTCACTTATCCCCAATATATGTGCACTCCAACTGAGTAAGTTAGACGTTTTATTCTGATGCTCTTTATGTCTGCTCCAAGTCATAGAGCTTAAGATGTCCAGAGCCTTTGGAGGAGACAAGCTTTGAGCTGGCACATGAGCACCATGTAGGATAGCGAAAAGAGGACAGTGCAGGCCTGAGGAATGTTGCGTGAAGAAGAACACATAGTGGTGAGTGGACTGGTTTGCCTAGAGCTTCCCTGACACGCATAAGAGAGGAGCTAGGGAATAGGTTGGGGCTGGATTGGAGGGCTTTTTCTGTCCCAGAATGAGGAGCTTGCACTATATTCTATAGCATTAGACACTGAAAGTTTTTGAGTAGGAGAATAATTCTATTAAATCAACATCCAAAAAGGTAGCTCTTTTGGTGGTAGAGGGCACAAATTGTTGGAGAGAAGTAACTGGCTACAAGAAGGCCTCTACTGGAGTGGAGAAGATCAAAGATTAGAGACCTAAATTAGGGTGGTGGCCAGGGAACATGAGAGAAATATTCCAAAAACTTAAAAGGAGCTGCTGGCCAGCTACCACCTTTGCCTCGCTCCCACAGACTCCCCCCTTCTAGCGATCCGAGCAAAACACTGCAGTCTGTAGCCAGGATGATTAAGAACAGTAATATAATAGTAATCATAGTAATAGCCAACATGTCCGTGGCGCTTCCTATATGCCCTGCACTTAGCTAAGTACTTTACATGTAATAACTCATTTAATCTTCCTAACAACCCCACAGAATACGTAGTAGTATTTCCATTGCACAGATAGGGAAACCTGAAGCAGAGAGAGGTTAGGTGACGTGGTCAGTCACACATAGAGTGAGTGACGGCAGGATGGGAAGATAAGCCCATCCGACCCGAGTCACATGCTTCTCCTGGCGGCCTCATTAAGAAGTACTAATTCGTGGGTTAAATCCCTCTTAAATTTAGATGTGTTCAACTGCAGTGGTGATGAATAACCAATTGGGAATATCTAGCAGGTATTTGGAGATGAGAACCTAGAATTCAGAGAATAGTCAGTATAAGGATACAGATTTTGAATGCTATGTGTACCTCACTCAACTAACTTGAATATTTGAAACACTCCATCACTGATTTTGAAATCAGAATATAGCACACTGGTTTTCCACAGTCCAGGGGAGGGGATATGTTAGGGGTAGGATCAAGACAATATTTTTCAGCCCCATGGGAAATAGTGCCGACAGACTGTACCAGAACTCTCAGGAGTAATGTTCTATTTTTGTTCTCACATGCATTCTAATAATTTGCTATTTGGTTGTGTACTATATTCATTGCCATCTGGTTCTAGGGAATCAGGTGGCTTATAATATTTTCATGCTCATTCAAAAAGTTCCAACCTGTTCAGGCTTCTAATATTCTCAATGTTACAACACACCGTGAAATATTGAGTTGAGTTATCCAGACACTCATCAGGAAACTAAAGAGTAGTATAGCATCGTGACTAAACAGAAAAAAAAATGGCCTTTGGAAAACCAGGTTTGGATCTCAAGTCTGCCATTTACAAGTTTTCTAGCCTTCAAAAGTGACATTCTGTCTCTGAGAACACTCATGTAATGAGAATTATTTGTAAGGTTTAGGGGAAATAACAAGCAAGTCATTTGCTACCATTTCTTATGGAAAAAGTCAGTAAATTTTAGTGGCTAATCTCATCTCTGAATCTGTACAAATTTTGTGGATATCTAAACAATAAAAATAACCCAAAAGATGTATTTCCCTAAAGCTATAATGCAGTCCATTTCAAGAGAATTTGTGTTTGGCAGAACATTCTAGTACTTAATCTAACCACAACTTTGGAGAAGGAAAAATAATACATCACAATTCATGACATCCAAAACAAATAAATGGAATACTCCCACTAGCTGTTAATACATAGATAGTGTGTTAACTTAGGTAATCAAGGGATTCACTGTTTCAGACTTCATCAGCCATTACATGCCCGGGAACATTTGTCAGACACTTTTTATTGGCATTTTAAATAGTTTTCCTTGAGTTAGGTGGACAGTACCTCAAAACTCAACACACAAACACTGGATCCAACAGAATTCAGCCTCAAAACGTAGAAAGGTACCTACATACATACACTGCGAGGAAAACAGATTTTAAAAGTAATACTATTTATAGTGATATGCTGTGTGTTTGCATAGTCAAGTCTTAGAAAGCCTTACCCTGGTGCAAAATAGTTCCCTATGTAGAGATTTTGCACATTTATTATGAAGACTCCATTATTTAAGTCATTAAGAGATTAGAATTATTTTTTTGAATAGACATAATCTGTTGAAATTTACATAAATACCTCAGTATTCACCAAAACAGTATGGGGTAAAAATGAAAGTGTCTCCAATTCATGAGAAGGAAATTGAAACTCAGAAAAATATAAGAAATTATTTAAGATCACAAAGCTTTTAAGTCATGGGCTAGGAACCCAAACCTGTGTATTGCTCATATGAAGGTCCCAGTCTTTCATACTGCATTGCCTTGTGAAAATCATTAGTCAGGCTTCTCACATTTAAAAATAGCTTTTGGATATTTTATTGGAAGGAAGGGCATTGATTATGGGGAAATTATTTAAATGTAAATTTTATTAATTTATTTTTTTAAATTGAAGTCTTTTGATATACAATCTTACATTGGTTTCAAGTATACAACACAGTGGTTCAACAGTTACTCATATTATTAAAGCCTCACCCCCACTAGAACGGTTACTATCTGTCAACATAGCAAGATGTTACAGCATCATTGGCTATATTCTCCATGCTGCGCTACCATCCCCCTGACCAAATTATTATGATTGAGAATTTTTGTGCCCTTTTGTCCCCCTTACTCTTCCCACCCATACACCCCTCCCCTCCCCCATGGTAACCATCAATCACTTCTCAGTGTCTAAGAGTCTAGTGCTATTTTGTTCAGTTTTAAATGGAATTTATAGTGATTTGGGGAAATGATTTATTGTTAGGTACCCAGAAGTCATAAATGGAAAGACTTGATGGTACAAGATTATATGACAGGTGGTTCAGAGTATGTTCTGCTGCCTTTGGAAACTAAAAGTTCAAGCCTTTGAGTTCTAGTTTTAGAAACAGGGCACTGTTTTTAGACTGACTAATAAAATTTAGATGAAATTAAAATTCATAATATTGCGATCCCCAGCATCACTCATGAATAAAGTGGAATATCTTAATTCTTATATAATTCCTATATTATTCAAGGCACCTGCTTACATGGTTGAGTGAAGATCAAGATTATAAATACCTCAACCAGAATTGTACTGTTTATAAAATGATCATATGAGTAAATTAGAAAGGAACATCCTAAAGGCAGTCTTGATTGGTTTAAATGGGCCTGGTTGCCCTCAGTAAAAAAGATTACAGACATTTATGTGCCTGTGTCCAAACATACACAAATATGCACAAGTGTGTTTTATTGCTGGTATTATTTAATAATATTCTGATGCTTTAGAATACTAATACTACGATTTTTTTTTCTTACAATTTTTTCTGTGTTTATCATATCTTTGCTAGTATTCAAACTAGAAATATAAAGTTTGGGAGTAGCAGCTCTGTTGTTTCTAAGAGGTATTTATTGTTAAATTGAGGAAATACATATCAGGGGTTCTAACCTTTTTTCATGCCATGGGCCCTTTTTCAAGATGTTTTTAAATGCATAAAAAATATACATTGTTAAAAAGCCAATTATTTAGAAATACCTTTATCTAAATATTTTACAAATTTGTGTTATGTGTGTTTTATTAATGCTTTAAATTATAAGATCTTGCAGGTCTAATAGCTATTATCATTTGAATTCGTGGTAACTGTAAATGGTATTAAAGGACAACTGCCACAACTAGGCAGACTTAGTAGAAGTTCCACTTACTCATTTTTCAACTTTACCATGGTAAAAATGCCAAAAACGATACACATCCTGTAGCAACCATACTTCAGATTCTGAATTTTGATCCTTTCCTGGGCTAGCAATACACGGGATGATCCTCTCCTGATGCTGTGGCTGCAAAACCACAGCTCGCAGTCGGCCATGCGGTCAGGAGAGCAAACACCCCTGCGCTCACGCCCGCTCTGCACCCGTCCATCCCGTGTTTCCACCTCCAGTACTGTGCTCAGTAAATTACACGCAATAGTCAACACTTCACTATAAAACAGGCTTTGTGCTGGATGATTTTGCCCCGCTGTAGGCTAACGTAAGTGTGCTGAGCACATTTAAGGTACCCAGGGAGGCTAAGATGTTCGGTAGTTTAGGTGCATTAAGCACATTTTGGTTTATGATATTTTCAACTCACAATGGGTTTATTGATGACATAACCCCATCATAAGTTGAGGAAGATCTATAATGTGATAGGAAAAGGTGGGTGTTTTCTATTGGTGACAAGTCACAGGAACTGTTAATAGCACTTATTTGCCTATATTCATAATGAAATGAAATGCTAAATTTCAGATGAATGTTAGTGAAAAAAGAAATTTTTCCCAGCCAAATTTACTCTGCGCATGGATCCACTTGGGGTCCGTGGACCCCACATTAAGAAAGCCGTAACTAATCTGCCTTCTACAGGTTTATAGCAGCAACGATTCCTTACTGTTATTGCATGCTTTGGAGCTGCTAATATAATATCCTTGTAGTGCTTAAAGTAGACTAAACTGTTATAACACATTGAGCTGATATACATTCTGGTGTCTAACATGATGGGAATCTTATTTCTCAGTCATATAACACTAAGGCAGAGGGCTTCCCCCATAAGGTAATTCCACCCAGATGCCTTCAATCTTGAGGCTGCACGAGCTTGTAGGGCCTCACTGTTGTCTAAATTCTGCTGATGGGAGGGGAAGAGAGTGTGAAAAAAGCACCCCCGCTTTGTAAAAAGCTTTGGCCCAGAGGTGACACGCATCACCACCACCCACACTCCTGTGGCAAGAGCTAGTCACGTGGGCCATCTGGGCGCCACTCCCTAGTACCAACTCCCTACGGCGGAATGGGAAACACAAAAGTGTGTGGACAGCTGTATCCACCATAATCATGTGTCCTCTCAGAGCTTTTATACAAAACATTTGGGAACAATTGTCCTCATACCACCCTTCACATTCCTGAGATGACTCCCACTTGGTTTTGGTGAATGGTTGTTTTCTAAGTTGTTGAGCTGGGTGGAAGTTTAATAAAAGAAAACCCAGCATCTCTTGGTCTGTGAAAGGAAGTATCTGAGCTGCAAACCTAACAGTCATCTTTGAAGTGTCCTCTTTCCTCCTCAAAAGTGATCAGGCACTGCCTCCTGTGTATTTTACATCGTAAATACCAGGACTGCCCCAGCCACTGCCCGATTCCATAAATCCTGTCCTGGGCTGCGGCTGTGAGAGCTCCTCACTGAACCTTCTGCCTTCAGTTTTGTCCCTCTCCCAAAACCATTTCTCTACCATCATCTGAAACTTAAAATTTCATTTAAAAGTGAAAAAATAGAGCACACCCCTCAATATATGCATTTTGACTTCTTTATGTTATGTGTATTTCCTCTTTCACCATTACAGGTGTCTTGACATGATATGATATGGAGGGGTTATGACATAGCTATAAATAGGGCTTCTAAAATGACCTTCCCTGCCCAATGAGTTGTTCGATAAGCAGATGCATCAGTCTGGGTTCTGTCACCATAAGGGATACAAGTCATACAGGACTAAGGTGGGTAATAGAAGAATTACAGCTTACCTGAACAAGGGAGGAGCTGGGAAGGTCATCTCCAAGGGGGTAGTCAGAAAATTGGAGAAACAGTCACCGCCTCAACTGAAGTGGAAAGCCGGAGCTTGCAGAAGTCTGAGAAGCAAGTCTGACCACCGAACAGGCCTGAAATGGGAGCCCCTGCAAAGGTCTCAGGAAGCTGCTGGGTGGGACCATCCCCAGGCCGAGCTTCTGATTAAATGAGTTTGGCTTCACCTGTGCCTGCTAAATCTCCCCAAGTTCCTCTCATCAGAAAACTAATGCAAAACCATTGGGGAGGCAATTAAAGGGAAATCTGTTTCCCATCCTTAGAAGAGACTAGACTTGGTGCCAGCTGACAACAACCGATCCAACACCATGTCCTTGGAACACAGCCATTTGAGGGTGGAGACTCACACTCTCTTCTGGATTCAGAGTGATGTTCCTAAAATTCACTTGAGTTTCTTACTCAAAATCCTTCGGTGGCTTCCTTTTTGCTTTGAGTAGTTTTTAATCATCTGGCCTTGCAAACCTTTGTTCACTCACTTACGTAGGAGCATACATAAATAAAATATTCTTATCTTAAGCCTTGGTTAGCAGTGGAGGAGTGTTGCAACCTCTTCTGTTCCCTCATAGCCCTGCACAGCACCCCCATAGCAGGGCTACAGCCCCACAGAACCTGTTAGAAATCACTGCCCTGCATGATGACATCCAAAGTGGCTGGCGTGGTGCATAAGGCCCTCCCTCGTCTGCCTCCCGCCTACCTTGCAGTTTTATCTTCTAAAAGCCTTCAGGCCACCCTGAATGCTGACAATCCTAATTTAATTATTCATACCTCAGAGCTTTTCCTTGGCTTATCTGCTCCCCTTTCCTTGGAATTCTTCTCCTGCTTTGTCCATCAGGCATATTCATATTCACAAATATCACTACCTCCAGATAATCTTCCCTCCCCTTAACAGTCCCCTTGCTGTGATTACCACACTTGGTAAAGACGAGGTTCCAGAGTTGTTGATTCCAAGAACTGGGGAGGCATGGATTGAGCTATCTCAAAAAACCTTCCCTAAAATATACAATATCCATTATTCCCACTCCTTATTTCTCAGTGCTGTTTGGTGCTTAGAAATATGTACTTATATAGTGCACTGCTTTGTTTTTCATGTTCTTTTAACAGTGTACAGTTTTATGTGTGTTTGTACACTGTGTATGAGAGAGATGCAAGTAAAATATTTTGCTGTTGCTGGAAAAAAAATGAAAATCAGCCCCCAACTTTACAAAAACAAGCATTCCTTGACTAAAAGTGAAGCTACGGAATTCAGAGTTCACTAACTGTCCTATGCTCTCCATCCAACTTTGTCACCCACCATTTCCCAGTCTTTCCCTCCAGGATGGACAGTCTTCTTACTGTATCTCCAATCAATATGTAAGCTTTAACATCCAAGCCTTGGTCACACAGTTTCCTCACTGAGCGCATCCAGGCCTCCTTTTCTGCATTTCCAACAAGATCCAGCTCATTAACCACCCCCTGTAAAGAGGCCATACTGTTATCTTCTGCTGAACTTTATCAATACCAACGTTTGACTGGATCATTTCAGTTTGTAACTAAACCCACATTGCCTTATGCTATGATGTAACTCACTGAAGTATTATGTAACTTGCACTATGATGTAACTCTTTAAAGTATTATTGTCTTGTCTCCCCCACAAAAATCATAAGTGCTAAGTTATCAAAGATGCAGCATTTTGTATCTATTCACATCCTCTTTTTTAACTAGCCCATTGTTAAATATATAACAGGTGCTCTACAAATACTTATTGAAAGATGGTACATTTCAGAGCATTTCCAAGGACCAGGGAATAGGGCAACTTTGTTTCAGATAGTTGACTTAGTCATTCTTCAATTAAGAACAGATTTTAAAAATCTATTTGCATGATTAAGTAACTATCACTTTAAATAGTGAGTTATAACACATAAGAGACCAAGACTTGAATGTCAGACATAAAAGTAGAATTGTAGTGGATCCCAGCTGAATAGTAGTGGCTACCGTGTTGGCCAACACTGAGTCGGAAGTTAGGAAGCATAGGTTTCAGACCTCACACGGGTGTCTGTGGGCAGATTGTGCGCCCTCTCTGGGCTTCGTTTTATTCATTTTTAAAATAAGAGTGTTGACCTCGGCATTCCAGCCACACACACAAAAAAAGTATCATTTGTCTTTGGGGAAGGAGATGGGGATAAGAAACTCACAGAACAGTAAGAGATATTGGTGAAAATCTTTCCCTCTCCCTATTAGGTTCAGTAATGGTCCTGCTGGAATGCCAACATCCTCATCCCCAGAACCCGTGAATATGGTGTGATCCGTGGCCAGGGGAATCGTGGGATACGGTTGCAGATGGAAATCATGTTGCTCGCCAGCTGACTTCATATAAAGAGATCATCTGATGGGCACACGAGGGAGGTGGGAGAGTTGGAATCATGATGCAGGTGTGAGTCAGAAAGGCTCAGACCCCTCACTGCTGGCTTTGAACAGGGAAGAGGACCACGAGCCACGGAATGCAGTCAGCCTCTAGAATCCAGAAAAGGCAGGGAAACAGACTGTCCTCCAGAGCCTCCAGAAGGAATCACCCCTGCCAACATGTTGATTTTAGCCCAGGGAGACCCATTTTTGACTTCCAATCTCCAGAACTGTAAGAAAACAAACTTGTATTGTTTTCAGTCATCAGGCTTATGGTAATTTGTTAGCAATAAAAAAACTAATACACCTTCCACCCAACAAAGTAAAGGTGTTTAATAAAAGAAAGAAACTATAAATTTTTCTAGTAAATTAATATGCCAGCAAAATAAATCAACATGGCATGTATGAACCAGCAGCAGTCACTTCAGGGACTGTGTGAAATCCTCATTTATGAAAAGGAAAGTAGACTAATTCAGCCACTTACATACTTTATGAAGCACTTGCTTTCATCTTCCTGGCCTCAGAAGATGCATCTGTTTGAACATGATAAATTGTTACAGCGTAACATTACGACATGTATTTTGTTGTTGTCTAGCAATTTTTAAAATGATTCCTACAGAGAGAGGAGTGACGTCAACATCATGGCGCCATGAGTCGTTCCCTTTGTCCTCTCCCCTTTGATTTACCGCTAATCGGACAGCCGTAACTGGAGAGCAAGGGCCCTCCGCACAGCCTGCCAGGGCATCCTAGAGATGCAGCCATCGGACTGACGCGGTCACTCAGCGAGCGCTTATTGAAACCGTAGTATATGCCAACTATTATGTTACCAGATGAGGATTCAAAGGTGTCCGAGATGCAGCCCTTTCCCTCACGTTTATTGCCTGAGAAATGGTGTTGAATGAATTCAGTGAACACGTGGGAAAGAGACATGGAAAGGAACATTTATTCATTCACAGTTTTTCATTTGTTTACCACACAATTATTGAGTACCTACTATGTACTCTAGTTTGGAAAGGATTAGTAAAGCCCATCTGGTTTTAATTTGGGGTATGCTTGGGATTGTTTGGGAAAGGCTTTACAAAGAGTAAATTCAGACCAAAGTATGAGGCAAGGACCGTAGTATGGGGGGCCCCTAATATCCATCCAAGGAGTTTGGCTTAATTCAGTTGGTGCTGGAAATTCATTAAGGGATTTTTGACCACTTGGGTGGCAGAATTAGAGTTTTAACTTGGCTCTTATTAATTTGATGCAGGCAGAGCTAAACTGAGGAGACACAGGGAAAGGAGGAGGAGCCCCGGCAATTCCACTCCTAGGAATATGCTCAAGAGAACTGAAAAAATACGTTTACCCAGAAACCTGGAAAACACTATGCTAAAGGAAAGAAGCCAGACACAAAAGGCCACATCCCATACAATTCTATTTATCTGAAGTGTCTAGAATAGGCAAGTCCACAGGTTTGTGGTTTCTTTTTGGGGTGATGACGTTCTATAATTAGACAGCAGTGATGACTGCACAGCTCCAGGAACATAGCAAACCCCTGAGTTGCACACTTTAAAAGGGTAAATTTTATGGCATGTGCATTATATCTCAATAAAGATTTTTTTTTAAGTGAGTGGCTTTAGGACCATGATACTATCACCAGGATGTAGAAGACATAAGGGGGAACTGATCTGGGAGGAAGATGGGTTTGGGACATGTCGGAGTGAAGACGTTTATGAGACATTTAGGTGTAAATATCTGTTATTGTAACTGCTCATTTGCAGCTTTAACTGCAGAGGTACACCTGGGTATTGTTCTAGAAATGATTGTGAGAACCATAGAAATGGATAAACACTGAGTGAGAGAGTGAAAAGAGAAGAAGTCACATTGAAGAGAAAAATCTTAAGAAATACTATAGAATGTCAGGAAGAGTGAGAACAAAATTCCAGAAAGAAAAAACATTTGGAAATAGGCCAGAGGAAAGAAGGAGCATGAAATGTATGAAGAATGGAAGGACAAGCCAGCGTGGCCGAGTCCGGAGGTGAGTCGGGGGAAGAACTGAGACTGGCTGGGCTGCAGAGGCCCTAGGAGGGCAGATAAGCAGGCTGCGTCCTTAACCTAACAACACAAAGCTATAAAACAGGGAAAGTCATGATTAAATTTGTGTTTGTAAAAGATCACTCCAGCTATAGTGTGGAGCATGATTTGGATTCCATCAAAATAATACAAGTAGGAGATCAAAAAGTTACACTAGGACGATGATAGTGTAGTTGGAGGGATTTCCTAGACAAAATGATTGACTGGTGGTACTTGAATGGGATGGTGCGGAAGGGGCAGACAGGCACACGCCTTATTTTCTAGCTTACTTTATTGGATTGTGGTGCTTTGAGCGGGACGGAAGAGAAGTCCATTGTGAGGGGGAAATGGTGTTTGTCAAAATCCAATCAGAGCCATTAAGAAGAGATCTGTATACACGAGACTGCTGCCCAGTAAGCAGCCCTGAGCTGAAGACAGTAACTTCAGGGTCGCTATCATATAAACAGTCACTGAAGTCACCGGGTGAATGAGATCGCCTAGGGAGAGAGACTGGAGTTCGAAGCACGCAGCACTAGGCTAACACTACGAGGCTGACGGCCACAGTGAACTCGGAGAACACCGATGCCTAACAGTCAGATTGAGAAGAATGAGCCACTGTAAGAGAAGAAGAGAGGGAGGGCTGGTCAGAGAACACAAGGAGCCCCAGGATGATCCTACGTCCTGGACACCACGGAATGGGAGTGTTTCAAAGAGAAAGGGGCGATCGACAGGGAGGGATGGTTGGGAGGCTGCTAAAAAGCTGGTTAAGGATAAAGACCGAAAGCGGTTCACTGGGAAAATTTGATATATTTCCATGGTGAACATGAACCGTAAGTAGGTTAAATTACAAAATGCCAATCTGAGCACAATGTCTGAATGTTGACTGTTGTTGAACACAGTTTGTGAATGTTAAGAGGAGTCCCCGAGGATGACTAGGGCACTGAGACTTGGTGGCCTTCCAAGCAGCTTCTCTAATAAGGCATGACTCAACCACCTCGGGGGTCCCAGAG
>JAQQAC010009205.1:0-10990 GCA_029783875.1 Phataginus tricuspis | reverse complement strand
TGATACTAAAATAAAATAAATTGTAAAAAAAAAAAAAAAAAAAGCAGAGTTACAAGCAGTACTATTGGCCTTTACCAAATTACCGACTCAGAGGTTTAATTTGTATACAGATTCAAATTATATAGCAAAATTATTTCCTCAAATAGAAACAGCTGTAATTGCAAAAAATAAAACTTCTATATTCCTTCTTTTAGAACAATTGCAGTCATTAATACATCAAAGGACAAAACCATTTTTTATTGGCCATATTAGAGCCCATTCAAAATTGCCTGGACCTCTCCATGAAGGGAATGCATTTGCTGACTCCTTAACTAAGTCTCCCTTGGTAGGAAATGCCATAGAAGAGGCTCAATGATCTCACCATGTCCATCACCACAATGCTACGGCATTAAGGCTTCAATATCGTATACCTAGAGAGTCAGCAAGACAAATAATAAAGAATTGTTTGTCCTGTCTGAAACGTGTCTCCTCCCCACCTATGGGGGTAAACCCTCGAGGACTTAAACCTAATGCCCTTTGGCAAATGGGTGTCACTCATTTTTCCTCATTTGGAAAGCTTTCCTTTGTTCATGTTACTATTGATACATTTTCTCATGTAATTGTAGCCACAGCTCGTACAGGAGAAGCTTTTAAAGATGTAATACAACATATGTTCCCTTGCTTTTCTTATCTTGGTTTGCCTCATCGTCTTAAAACTGACAATGCTCCCGCTTATACTTCTAAAGCCTTCAAAAATTTCTGCCGAGCCTTTAAAATAGACCACACAACAGGCATTCCGTATAATCCTCAAGGCCAAGCCATGGTGGAGAGAGCTCATCAGACCTTAAAGAATCAATTGGTAAAATTACAAGATGGAGAATTTAAGTATAGCTCTCCACATCATATTTTAAGTCATGCTTTATTCGTTATTAATAACCTAAATTTAGATGTTAATGGACATTCAGCAATGGAAAAACATTGGAATCCTGATTTAACAAAAATAAGACCTCTTGTAAAATGGAAAGATCTCCTTTCAGGACAGTGGAAAGGACCAGACTTATTAATAACATCTGGGAGAGGATATGCTTGTATTTTCCACAGGATGCAGACGCCCCCGTGTGGATCCCTGATAGGTTGATTCGACATGTCACAACCACCACCAATAATGCAAAAGTCATTTCTATTGTACGCCATCCCCCATATTTGATGATTCCTGTTACCTTAAACTCTACGTGGTTTGATGATTACGGGCTGCAAGCACTTCGTGATACCAGCACTCTTTTACTACGGGGAAAGCGTTTTGTAGCAACTCTCATTCTTGGTATTGCTGCATTTATTACCTTAGCAACTTCCCTTTCTCTTTTAGCTGTAGGCCTAGTACACGAGGCCCATACTGCCACTTTTACTGACCAATTATCTAAAAATGTATCTTTAGCTCTTGTCACCCAAGAAATTATTGACCAGAAGTTGGAATCCAAAGTTAATGCTTCAGAAGAGGCTATATTGACGATTGGAAGAGAGTTAATGACATTTAAAGTACGGCTAGCCCTTCGTTGCCATGCTGATTATCACTAGATATGTCACACCTCTGCAAGTAAATGAGTCTATTCACTCTTGGGAAAAAGTCAAATATCATATTATGGGAATTTGGAACCACTCAGATTTAAGTTTTGACCTTTCTAAATTACATCAAGAAATTCATGATATTAGTCAAGCAGAAAAAGATTTTTCTTCCTCCAGTGTTTCCAATGCCTTTTTCAATAATCTTTCATCCTACATTCACAAAATGAGTTTTACATCTTTACTAATATTGGAATCTGTGGAATAATAATATTCGCACTTCTTATTTCCCTTCCAGTCCTTGTCTCGCTCGTAAAAAGCAGCATCCAGAAGGTGGCGATAGAGTTTCAAACTTTTAAACTAAAAAATAAAAAAGGGGGAGATGTTGGGAGCCAGTTTGAAACATCCGTCTGATGGCACTGCCCAGACACCCGGTAAGAAGGAACCACAGTGCAGACCTCTGAAAGGCACATCCCCGCTCTCTCTCCTTATTATTATGGTGTTTGGAAATGTTGATATTGGTCACCTTCACCTAAATTGGAAAATCAAATTTAATATACCCTGGGAGAAATGCCAGAGGCAAGACTCCCTAATTCTTCCAGGTGGTGAAGATACCTCGAAACAAATGCTGGGCATAAAAGCCACGGGGCATAATCTGCAAAGAAGTAAGAAGAGCTGACCTTTTCAGAGAAAATGGCTTCTCTCTCACTTACCAACTGCACATCTCCCTGTGTGGCCCTGGAAGATGGCTGGTTAGCCAGAGATGGGTAAGATTCCTCAAGGGAGGAACAACCTACAGGCACAGTCGCAGGGGGGCCTTCAGGTGAGCAATAGGGGGCCAACACACGTGAGGCTCGGAACCTCACCCCCCCAGTTTTGAGATAAATCTCCTGCGCCCATGGCTGTTTTGTTGCCCTTGTCTCGCTCGGATCTGTACCCAGTTTATACGCATGAATCTGACCGTCTACACTTGCTTTCCTACTGCATTAAACTCTACTTTTCCTCTTTATCTTATATTAAGATTTAAACAGCTTTCTATTAGAAACTGTAATCTTTATTACTTTCACTTACTACTTTAACATTTTATTAAAGAATAATAGGAGGGGGATGCAAGAAAGATATTGGGAACAAGTATTGAGTTATAATAAATGGAGATTGTTTGAGTGGGTTCCAGTTCCCCCTCCCCACCCCTATGTGGCCTCCAGATGGCATATTTGATGAATGTGGAAATAGGGGGGTTCAAAGAACAGGTGGTTCCCTCTGGCTAACCCGCCAGAGAACAGCTTGATAAATTATAAAAGGAATAAGAACAGGGCATTGCCTAACTTCAGATTAGAAAAATCTCCATTGTAAGTCTTACTAAAAATGGGTCTGAGGCACACTCTGTGAAATTTATCCCTGCCTGCCAAAAGGTCATCATGTCCTTTTGGAGAGAGCCTCTTTCTTTCGTACCTGAGATGGAGAATGGGAGTATGGCTATGAAAGAATAAGAACCCTACATAAAAACAATAGAATAGTAAACTTTAAATAGTCATCTGTAAAAAAAACCAAGAATCTGGCACCTACCTAACCTTTGTGAGATTTTCTAACCGCAGTGACTAGGAACAAACTTTACTTAGAAACTAGTAGACCGCTAAGATATGTCAAAATGATTTAATCTCATCTTCTAAAGTCATGTAACCCTGCTATGCGTCAATTAAATGATTAATAACTGTACTTTATGTAATCAAAGAGTATATAAACAATCTGCTACTTTTAATTAAAGGCCAGGCTCAGCTTTTGCTAGTGTCTGTGTCCTCACTCATTTACTCAGCCGCCGACGCCGTCCATCCTTCAGGGACCCCTGGACTAGCTGGAGCTGGACTCCAGCAAGAGGCCTTGGGTCCCACTGTACCAGTTTGCCCAGATAATTTATGCTAACGGTGTGACCTCTGGTGAGTGGTCATGTTTGTATGTCTGAGACCCTGGGCTGCACTCTGTTGTATCTATGGTCAGTCAAATAGGTACTCTGTGACCGATTAAAAAAAAAATGTAGACACTGAAGCTTGGGTGAGCGTTCCTTGTTGGCCACACTTGAACATGCTGTCACACGTCTTTGCTGAGAGAACGAAGTCCCCGTGTGACTGCCCTGGGAGGACAGCCCTGGAGGCTCGTGTGGCTTCTCCCGGACTTTGCCTTAGCTGCTTGTCCCTTTGGTGACCTTGCTCTGTGTCGTTTGGCCGTAATAACCTGTAACTGTGGGTGTAACAGCTTTCCTGAGCCTAGTGACTCCTTGTACAAACCATGGAGCCCGAAGGTGGTTTGCGGGGAGCAGGAATAAATCAATTAATCTGTTTGCTTATTAAAAAGAAAGGTTATGATACAAATGGGTGTTTGGGCGAAGGCGTCCCCGAGGCGATGCTGAGACGCGACGTGAGGGCAGCACCCACTGACCGGGCAGAGCGGCCGGGGAAGGGCCTCGTCTCGGCGCGGCCGGCCGGGGAAACAGGAGGTGAAAGGAGCCGAGAGGGAAGATGTGCGTGGGGAGAAAGGTAGTGAGGCAGGCCAGTCCCACAGCAGGTGCGGCCCCGCGGAGGGCCACGTTAAGGATCTGTTGCTCACCCGAGAGCTGAGGGCAATCAGAAGCCCCTTGAGGACGAGTGTGCGTGTTTAGGGAGTGGAGGGAAGCGAGGTGCACCAGCTAGTCGGAGCTGGGCCTCTAGCTTCAGGGCGGAAAGGCGATTGGAGAGGACAGTACGGATGAAGGAGACGGGCCTTCACAGTTTTCCCGGGGACTAAAGCCCGGACTAGAAGCCCAGGTGACGACATCTAAACGCGCTGGGCCGCCCCCGAGCCTGAGGCTGCACACCCGGGGCTGCCAGGACGTCGGGCCAGCGCCTCCGGCCCGCGCGGCCTCGGGCGGAGCCGCCGCCGTCCTCCGGGCGCCCAGCCCGCACGCTGGGAGGGTGCGGCCGCCTGCCGGCCCGTGGGTCCCCTCCCGGCTCGGGGGAGGGCGCTTCCTCCGCGGCTCCCGGGGGATCGTCGCAGCGCCGCGGCCGCGGGAGAGGGGGCCCCTCGCCCACAGCTGGGGAGCCCCCGGCTAAGGGGAGGAAGGGGATGAGGCCCCCGTCAAGGGAGGCGAGAACCGATGTGCGCAGGGAGGGAGCACAGCGGGGGCGCTGCCTCCCTCAGAGGCTGGGGGCGCTGGGGAGCCCACGGGGGTCACTCCTGAGCCCGGGGTGTCCCGTTGGGCCTGGTCACGGCAGGGGCGCGGGGTCTGCGAAGGGCATCCGGACACTCTTTTTAAAATACCAGCCCTGCGGGAGAGAACTGGAAGCGTACTAAGCCCAGTCACCCCAAAGCCTGGCTCCTACCGGCCCACCGGGCCCCCTTGGCATGGCTGCCTACTCTGTGTGTTGCTCCCCACTTTGTTCCAACCCAAAAGGTCCCCACGGGCTTGGTGCGCCGACACTCCATTTTTGGGAAATGACACCAAAGTGGCTCATTTGCGTTGCTACATTCTTCGAGTTTATCACCCCATCAAGGCCCGCGCCGGTGTTGTTTCAAAACGCACGCTTTCTTCCTCTGGTGGGATGAGGCCCGCAGACGAGATGCTGCATTGAAGAGCTGGTTACAGTCGCCGCCCAGGAGGAGGCGCGCCAGGGCGGGGTCAGCAGGCAGGGGCGAGGGACGCGTGAGCCAGGCCCGCCCCGTCCCCTTGCCAGAAGGAACGAGCCAGAGGAGGCAAGCAGCCTGGGCTAGTTTAGGATAAACGCTTGCGAATGATTTCAGTGGGCGTCAGAGCGCGGGGCCTGCCCCTAGCGGCCCGGCACCTGGTACTGGGGTGATCAGGGAAGGGTCCATCCGGCTTGTGACAGTTGGCGGGGGTACAGGCTCTCCAGATTGCTTTGCAGATGAAAGCCACGCTCACGTGGGTCCGGATCGGCTAGCCCTGGGAGGAGCCGTCTCTGCAGGATCGAGGTCCCAGCAGTGAAAACTTCAGAATAAGAACACATGCTTAACACAGGGAGATAAAAAAGACAGGCAGAACAGGTAGGGGGTTTTAAAAAAACCCCAGCAGGCAAGAACAGGATCGGGAAGTATGAACAGGAAGTCCCTCTGCAGGGCCCACTTTACTCCTGACACTGCTCTGAGGAGGAAAAACCTTTCCATGAACAATGTAGTTTAGCCCATTCAACTGTGAGGTGTGTCAACATACCTGTGAGCAAACAGATTACACATCTTTAACCCTTGAAATTTAAGGACAACGTCATCGAACATTTCAGACCCCACACCTGAGAGGAAAGCCGTCTGCGGGCGGAGTGTGCGTACCGAGGGGCGCTGCACATACCCCCGGAAGCCTGGCTCCGGAAGGTCCCCAGCATCAGGTGTTTGTAAAGGGCTTCCCAGTGTAACACACACAGACCCGAACTGTACCACAGCCCATCTGTGTCTCAGTCTTGGGCATGCTGGCTGACGCACACTCGTTAGTTCTATGGAAGCCATTAAGTTAAGAGTATCAACAGACAGGAATGACTATGAGAAACCCGGGACACATGTGCTACAGAAACACACAGCCTTGATCTGGCCAGTATATGTGTTATAAGGGCGAACAACGGGCAGGTATATTTACAAGTCAAACCACTTGAAGCCACATAGCTCATATATGTATGTGTACATATTTGTAAATTCATATATGGCAGATGTATACATACTTTTATATACACATATATGGCCCTAAGTGGTGTGTACCGTCAGCACTAGAAAGAGGCACAGTCCTTCACGATTCCTCTGCACCTTGTCATCACTAAACCCTGGTTAGCTTGTAATAAGTTCTACCTGACTTTGTGATCTTCTGGGGTTACAATGGTTACGCTTATATAAGCCTTCACCTCAAAGTTCTAACTCGTTGTTTGTTATAGAACTTTGAATTACTCAGCATTTTAATACCATTGAAGTCCCTCTGAAGAAATAACACAGCAGGCCTGGATTGCTGTACTCAAGTTTGCAAGCTTTGCCCCTGGCCGGGGCTGGGACCTTCGGTATTTGGCAGGTTTCCCTACATTCCCAGAAATGAGTGGCTAGTGTGCCCCAGTCTTCCGTGTCAATGTGGCCTCCGCTGTACACCTGCTATCCTTCTGGGGCCTTGAATTTGGTACGTGCTGGCACGAGAGCAGCCCCGCCCACACAAGGCGCTCGGCACGGGGTCTCTGAGGGCCTCCATCGTTGACTTCTCAGCTGTCCTGACTCCACGGGGCTTGAACTAAGCGCGTCCTTGGCGACGCCCCTGAGACAGGGCTCTGGAAGCCCCCCCTGGTTTCCTCTGGACTTCAGTCTTTGGGCCTTGCCCTGTTCGCTTAGTATCCTTCAGCTGTGAGAACTCCAAGCCATCGGGCAGGACAAAAGGCTGAGTCCAGTGACTCCCAGGGAAAATAACTGAAACTGGGGGTCTTGATGATGGTCTGACACAAACATTCATTACTTCTGAAATCTTACGGGTCTGGCCCCATACGCCGGTAGATTCCCGTTACGGTCAACACATGCTACATAACGTGCTCACGATCTACACAGCCTTGTGGGAACACTTTCAAGGGACCTAAGCATTATAATAAATGCACCCTGCTGTGTGTGGCCACTCACGGAAACACACATTACCTACTATGTAATAGGACAGGGGCTGAATGTAGGGAAGATGAAAAATGGCTGCAAGATGTCTGACTTGAACAAGGCAGGAGACAGTGAGAGTCACTGGGATTCCAGGCACCTCAAACCCTGACAGCCAAACGCATGCCTGCGCCCTGCCCTGCCTCCCTGCCACCTCAAGCCACTGTCCGTGCTTTCTCGTCACAACAGAGCACCTGGCCGTTAAAGAAGGAGTTTTTACCTCACTCAACCTAAAGGGGTGGTCAAGATGTATTGTCAAATAAGGAAATTTACAAGCGATCATGCTCTGGTTTATTTTGAAGCGGTGCATAGAAAGCCACCCTGAGAGGCAATATAGGAAAGTGGTCAGGAAAATGGAGCCCTTCTACCTAAACTCCAATTCCAAAAACCCCACTTCCTCATCAACTGGAAAAACTTGGACAAATTCCTTAAACTTTGTATGCCGTAGTTTTCTGTATCTATAAAACAGGGATAACATTACCTACCACACAGACTTACTGCAAAGATTAAGAGTTAATGTATGTTAAACGCTCAAAACCACAGCTGCTGAGAATCCTGTTTTGATGAGTACGGGTTCCTCTCCATGGCCACAGCCCCAGGACACATGCATGTGTGCCCAGTGTGTGTGACCCAGAGGCGTGGAGGGGTGCCCAGTGGGAACACTCAGCCTGCAGACATGCGCTTGGAATGATGTACCCGACCTCAGAATGCCTCGGGGGGGAAGTAACTCACTCATGGAACACATCCCAAGTGGGGAAAGCAATGGCCACCATGGATGGCTCCTGGGAAGCACAAGTTCACAGATGGATGAAAGGAAACACAGATCCTTTGGAGAAAGGCAGAACTCACAGAAACCAGGAAAGGACACATCAGAGCGGTGGCAGCAATAAAAAGGTTCGGGAACAGATGAGAGGGACGGGCCACCAAAAGGGAATCCCGACGGACCTACTGAGAGTCTGACAATGGCATAGGCTGCCCGCTAGTTGTCAGTGCGCTGAAAGGGACGTGAAGGGGTGGGGACGGTGGACAGAACAGGATAGAGTGTGACTGAAAGGAAAAGGGCAGACGCTCGAGGGGCATGTGAGTCATGAAGTGCCAGGGGGTGAGACTAAAGACCTGAACACAGGTATGGAGTATGACAAGGGGATTAAGAGGGAGAAGTTAAAGACCAAGCAGTGAAAGAATAAAAGAGCTAGAAGTCCCGGACAAGTTGGGGAGGGGTACTGTGTGCAACTACAAAGAGGAAGTCTGGTCCTTGAAGAGGTGTGACCGCCTACGATGGTGTCTTTTAGTGCACGCCCACACGCACGCACACACACAGCAGTAATAGTAGCATCACTCTGTTCAGGTTCCTGGACTCGATTCCAATGTGTGTGTGTGGGACGGGGTCTTCTCACGCCACAACACCAAGCACTTCTCCAACACCAGCAGGGTGTCTGAAAACTCAGCCCAATTCTCATGCCATCTGCCCGGAGACAGCACCAGATTCCCAGGTTAAGGGCTCCGTCCTACAGGACGGCCCTCCACCCCCCACTGCAGATGCTGGTCACAAGCCCCAGCCAGTTACTCTGTACTTTTGACAGACAGGAGGTTCCAACAACCTCCCCCTTAGGTTCGATTAATTTGCTAGAGTGGCCCACAGAACTCAGGAAAACACATTTACCAGTTTAATGATGGACACCATAAAGGATACAAGTTAACAACCAGCTGAACAGATGCACAGGGCAAGGTCCCAAATAAAGGAGCTTCTGTCCTCGTGGAGCTTGGGGCCTGGCGACACACGGAGGTGTTCTGGCTCCCCAAGCATAGAACCAGATTTCTCATTGTCACGAGGCTCTTAGTAGGTCTGTCACGACTCCCTTTGGTAAGCTCCTCTCAAGGGTTTTTCTGAGGTCTTCACTGCATAGTCCTGATTGACTAAATCACTGGCCACTGGCTGATTCAACCTCCAGGCCCTGCCCTTGGGTGGGGGTCCAAGTGTCTCTCATCAACTTGACAAGACACCCATTTCACCTCTAAGACCTTGCAGTGTTTTCAAGAACTGTGGATGAAGACCAGATATACCTGGGAAATTTGTATTTGTTCATCTGAAAATATTATTTTCATAATCTAAATATGTATTTCTTATGACTCTCTACATCACCCCCCCCTGACCCGGGACTTGTAGCAAGGCTTAAAGAACAGGAAACTTACATACCAATCTTCCCAAGAGAACACAACTCTGAGCAACATGCAGATCGCCCTCAGCTGTAAGAGCTGTTCTTAGAAATATCTGTGGATAACAGGCCTTCCATTCCTCCAGGTAATTCAGATTTCTATTCCAACATCAAGCTAAACCACTGGTGAACCATGAACCGGGACTGCAGTTCTGCCTGTTTTCTCAGAGTCCCTCTTTGGCATCACTAACTAGGCATGTAAAGAAGTAACATGTACATTAAATAACCAAAGAATACAAAAATCAAAATGAAAACTCACGGGACAAGCTCAACAGCATATTAGACATGGGAGACAAAACAGTCAGTAAGCTCAAAGAAAGATCAGTGGAAATTAATGTCAGCAACGGCGAAAATAGACTGGAAAAAGAAAAGAGCAGGAAAGAGCTGCACCCAGAACAACCCATTCAAGTTCCTGAAAGAAAGGAAAAAGGGCTGAAAATCTATTTGGAGACAGGCTTACGGAAAACTCTCCAAATATGGCAAAGGGCATACACTTACAGATACAAAGCTGAACAAATATCAAACAGTATAAACCCCCAAAATCCCATGCCATAAACATCATAATCAAACCTCTGAATACTCTAGACAAAGAAAAAAACTTTGGAAGCCCTTGACAGGAAGGATGCACTACAGATAGGGAAGCAATGGGTTGAATGGCAGTAGGTTTCTCGTCCAAAACCACTCAAGACAGGAGGTGACATGTGTTTGTTGTACTAAAAGAACTGGGGACCATTTTTAGATGAAGGAAAACAAAACTATCTGTCAACAGCAGACCTATCTTAGAAGGGAGGCTACAAGTAAGCTGCCAAACAGAAGGGAAAGGTTCCCAGGAGGAACTACAATGGAATGGGGAAAAGTGCAGGCAAACAGACTTACGCTTTTCATGAATCTTGTGAAAACTGGTTGACACCTGAGGCAAAAATTACAACCACATCCAATATGATGCCGTGTATGAAGAGAAAATACTAACAATTATATTAAGAATGGGGAATATAAGGAAACAATGTAAATAAGGTCTATATACATCAAAGTGCTAAAATGCTGATAATGTTTCACTGTTATGTATATGAATACCTTGAATAAAAAATAACTAACACATACTAAGCACAGGTATCAAATGGAGCTCTAACAAAACATGTTGAAGTGACCCAAGACAGAACCAACCAGAAAACAAGAGTAACTATATAAAGAGAACACAAACAAAAAAACAAATCATGAAGTGGTGTGCTTAGGGCTCTAACACATCAATTATTATTTTAAATTTAAATGACCTAAATAAATCTACCAATTAAAAAAAGTGGAAGAATGGAGAAGAGAGGATGAGCCAACTCTATGTTGTTACAAGAAACTTCAAAGGTAATATTGTAGATAAGGTTGGAAATAAAGTTATTTATGGAAAAATTAATCAAAAAGCAGCAGAGACGACATTAATATGAAAGTATGCTTCAAAGGTAAGAAGATGAAGTGATAAAGAAACATAACTATCAAAGGGTCAACACACCAAGATGACACAGTAATACTCGACTTATGTGCACCAAACAGATCTGAAATACTTGAAGCAGAAACTGACAGAACTTAAAAGAGGGACAGAC
>JAQQAC010009183.1:0-10807 GCA_029783875.1 Phataginus tricuspis | reverse complement strand
GGGGAAACGTTAGTGAGAATGCTTGATATCTTGATCTGGGTGATGGTATACATGAGTGTATACATATCTTGTTCATCAAGCTGTACATTAAGATTTGTGCATCTTATTGAATATACCTTAATTTTTTTAAAAGGTAACCATAAATTGAAAAATGAAAAGGCAACCTATGGAATGGGTAAAATATTTGCAAATCATATCTAATAAGGGATTAATATCCAGAATATATAAAGAACTCATAAAACTCCATGCCAAAAAATAATGGGTAGAAAAACTGAATAGACATTTTTTTTCCAAAGTAGACAAATGGTAAAAGGCACATGAGAATAAACTCAACATCACTAATAACAGGGAAATACAAATTAAAACCACAATATCACATCAAATCTGTTATCACCAAGAAAATAAGAATATAGTCAGTAGTTCTGTAGCATCATTCTGTATTGACAGATAGTAACTGCCCTAGTTGGGGTGAGCATTTAATAATGTAGCATTTAATAATAACTCTTGGACTCTCTTGTCCCCTCCTGGCGAGAGCCAGGAGCTCTGTCCTATCACTTTATTTCTAAATAAAAGCCTGTACCTTGCTCTCCTACCTTGCCTGTTTGCTAAGCTCATTCTTCGGCTCCGTGAAAAAGAACCCCGGCATCATCTTTGGGGGCTCATTCAGGATAACATCGGAGTTAAAAAGACAAAGTTTTTGAGACTTCCAGGAAGATGGCGACGTGAGCAGGGCGGCAGAAATCTCTTCCCAACATTATATTTATCCACGAAAACACAGCAAATACAACTATTCCTAAAAGAGAGACCAGAATACACAGAAAAGCACACAGCGTTTTCCTCCCACCTGAGAGGATTCAGCAACCCACGAGGTGGGTAAGATACGGAGCCGCGACCCAGTAGGACCTGAGCGCTCACCCACCCCAGCGCACCGGCGGGAGGGGAGGATTCAGAGCTGGGAGGGAGTGGAAGTACAGGCCCGCGAAATAACCAGCCCCGGTGATCAGTGCGGGGAGCGCTGACACACATCGCACTGTGTAGCGGAGTTTGGAGAGACGGAAGGTGCAGGATCTGAGCGGGGAACATGCCAGGTTGCTTGCACCTGGCTCCTGGAAGGAAAAAAAAAAGAAGAAGAAAAGAGCGTGCTTTTTTCAGCGATCTTAAAGAGACAGGAGCCCAGTGGAGGACTGGATTGCCCCGGCACACTCATCCCAGCAGGCTGGGAGTCCTGGGGAGCTTCAGACCCCTTAGCTGGCATCTGGGAAAGGGTGGCCACACTTAGACTTCCCACAGAGCTCAAAAGCCTCCCATTCATTCCACCCAAGCCAGAGCTATAAAGGACCCTGCGGAGCGGCACGGCCAGGGCTATGGAATAGTGGAGCAACTACAGCATCACCACAGAATCCACTCCCGGTGGGTATTTATTTTGATTTTTTGTTTGCTTGTTTGTTTGTTTGTTGCTGTTGTTGTCTTTTCTTCCCTTTCTTTTTTCTTTTTTTCTTCCTTCTCTCTCTTTTTTTTTTCCATTTTAAAGTCATAAAGAGCCGAGCTGACAAACGTGGCAACTACCAGCAACCAATTCTACAGCCATGAAAAGACAGAGGAATATGGTACAGACAAAGCTCCAGACCCAGACAACCCAAGAGAGGGAACCTGAAGGAATGGACATGCACAGTATTCCTGAAAAAGAATTCAGAATAAAAGTCATAACCATGCTGATGGATCTACAGAGAAATATGCAAGAGCTAAGGGAGGAAGTGAGGGAAGTGAGGAAAGACTATGCAGAAATCAGACAAGCCACTGACGGGCTTAACAGCAGACTGGATGAGATGCAAGAGACTGTTAATGGAATAGAAATAAGAGAACAGGAATACAGAGAAGCTGAGGCAGAGAGAGATAAAAGGTTCTCTAGGAATGAAAGAATATTAAGAGAACTGTGTGACCAATACAAACGGAACAATATTCGCATTATAGTAGTAACAGAGGAAGAAGAGAGAGAAAAAGGGATAGAAAGTGTCTTTGAAGAAATAATTGCTGAAAACTTTCCCACACTGGGGAAGGAAATAGTCTCGCAGTCCACGGAAGCCCACAGAACTCACAATACAAGGGACCCAAGGAAGACAACACCAACACACATAATAAATAAGATGGCAAAGATCAAAGATAAAGACAGAGTATTAAAGGCAGCTAGAGAGAGAAAAAAGATCACCTACAAAGGAAAACCCATCAGACTGTCATCAGACTTCTCAACAGAAACCTTAGAGGCCAGAAGAGAATAGAATGATATATTTAACGTAATGAAACAGAAGGGCCTCGAACCAAGAATATTGTATCCAGCACGATTATCATTTAAATATGACGGAGGGATTAAACAATTTCCAGACAAAAGAAAGTTGAGAGAGTTTGCCACCCATAAACCACCACTACAGGATATCTTAAACGGACTGCTCTAGAGGGAAACACCCCTAAGGCTAAAAAGATGTCACCAGAGAAAATAAAAGCATAGCAAAGAAAGCAGACCATCCAAATACCAACTAAAGGCAAAGAATAAAACACCTAATATATAAAGAAAGGAGGAGGAAGAATAGGA
The DNA here is from genome assembly GCA_029783875.1 of Phataginus tricuspis. Lineage (NCBI taxonomy): Eukaryota > Metazoa > Chordata > Mammalia > Pholidota > Manidae > Phataginus > Phataginus tricuspis. Next base: position 8,220 of record JAQQAC010009183.1, on the reverse strand, counting down.
AGGGAGAGATAAAGAAACATCAGACGGCGTTCACAATAACTTAACAAGAAAGTTAAGTTAGATTCTCAGATAGTAAAGAAGCAACCCTTGAACCTTTGGTAACCACGAATCTAAAGCCTGCAATGGCAATAAGTACATATCTATCAATAATCACCCTAAATGTAAAAGGACTGAATACACCAGTCAAAAGACACAGAGTAACAGAGTGGATAAAAAAGCAAGACCCATCTATATACTGCTTACAAGAGACTCACCTCAAACCCAAAGATATACACAGACTAAAAGTGAAGGGATGGAAATAAATGTTTCAAGCAAACAACAAAGAGAAAAAAGCAGGTGTTGCAGTACTTGTATCCGACAAAATAGACTTCAAAACGAAGAAAGTAGCAAGAGATAAAGAAGGACATTACATAATGATAAAGGGGTCAGTCCAACAAGAAGATATAACCATTTTAAATATATATGCACCCAACACAGGAGCACCAGCATATGTGAAACAAATACTAACAGAATTGAAGGAGGAAATAGACAACAATGCATTCATTTTAGGAGACTTCAACACACCACTCACTCCAAAGGACAGATCAACCGGACAGAGAATAAGTAAAGACACAGAGGCACTGAACAACACACTAGAACAGATGGACCTAACAGATATCTACAGAACTCTGCACCCAAAAGCAGCAGGATACACATTCTTCTCAAGTGCACATGGAACATTTTCCAAAATACACCACATACTAGGCCACAAAAAGAACCTCAATAGATTCAAAAATATTGAAATCATACCAACCAACTTCTTAGAACACAAAGGTGTAAAACTAGAAATAAACTTTAGAAAGAAATCAGGAAGGCTCACAAATACATGGAGACTTAACAACATTCTCCTAATTAATCAATGGGTAAACGACCAAATCAAAACAGAAATCAAAGAATATATGGAGAAAATGAAAACAACAACACAAAGCCACAACTTCTGTGGGACGCAGCAAAGGCAGTTCTAAGAGGAAAGTATATTGCAATCCAGGCCTATTTAAAGAAGGAAGAACATTCCCAAATGAACGTTAAAAATCACAATTACTGAAATTGGAAAAAGAAGAACAAATGAGGCCCAAAGTCACCAGAAGGAGGGACATAATAAAGATCAGAGAAGAAATAAATAAAATTGAGAAGAATAAAACAGTAGAAAAAATCAATGAAACCAAGAGCTGGTTCTTTGAAAAAATACACAAAATAGATAAACCCCTAGCCAGACTCATTAAGAGAAAAAGAGAATCGACACACATAAACAGAATCAGAAATGAGAAAGGAAAAATAATGATGGACCCCACAGAAATACACAAAATTATAAGAGAATATTATGACCATCTATATGCTAACAAGCTCCAAAACATAGAAGAAATGGACAACCTCGTAGAAAAATACAACCTTCCAATGACCAAGCAAGAAACAGACCAATCACCAGCAACGAAATTGAATCGGTAATCAAAAAACTACCCAAGAACAAAACCCCAGACCTGATGGTTCACCTCTGAATTCTATCAGACGTATAGAGAAGAAATAACACCCATTCTCCTTAAAGTTTTTCAAAAAATAGAAGATGAGGGAGTACTTCCAAATTCATTCTATGAAGCCAGCATCACTCTAATACCAAAATCAGGCAAAGACCTCACCAAAAAAGAAAATTACAGACCAATATCCCTGATGAACGTAGATGCAAAATCACTCAACAAAATATTAGCAAACCGAAATCAAAAATACATCAAGAGGATCATACACCATGATCAAGTGGGATTCATCCCAGGTATTCAAGGATGGTACAACATTCGAAAATCCATCAACATCATCCACCACATCAACAAAATGAAGAACAAAAACCACATGATCATCTCCATAGATGCTGAAAAAGCATTTGACAAAATTCAGCATCCATTCATGATTAAAACTCTCAACAAAATGGGTATAGACAGCAAGTACCTCAACATCATAGAGGCTATATGTGACAAACCCACAGCCAGGATCATACTTAACAGTGAGAAGCTGAAAGCTTTTCATCTAAGATCAGGAACAAGACAGGGATTCCCAGTCTCTCCACTGTTATTCAACATAGTATTGGAGGTCCTAGCCATGGCAATAAGACAAAACAAAGACATACAAGGCATCCAGGTTGGTAAAGAAGAAGTCAAATTGTCACTATTTGCAGATGACATGATACTGTACATAAAAAACCCTAAAGACTCCACTCCAAAACTACTAGAACTAATATCTGAATTCAGCAAAGTTGCAGGATACAAAATTAACACACAGAAATCTGTTGTTTTCCTATACACTAACGATGAAGTAACAGAAATCATAAAAACAATTCCATTCACAATTGCATCAAAAAGAATAAAATACCTTGGAATAAACCTAACGAAGGAAGTGAAAGACCTGTACTCTGAAAACTACAAGACACTCCTAAGAGAAATTAAAGAGGACACTAACAAATGGAAATGCATCCCATGGTCTTGGCTAGGAAGAATAAATATTGTCAAAATGGCTATACTACCTAAAGCAATCTACAGATTCAATGCAATCCCTATCAAACTACCAACAGCTTTCTTCAATGAACTGGAACAAATAATTCTAAAATTCATACGGAACCACAAAAGACCCCGAATAGCCAAAGCAATTATGAGAAGGAGGAAACAAACAGTGGGAATTACGCTCCCTCACTTCAATCTCTACTACAAAGCCACAGTAATCAAGACGACTTGGTATTGGCACAAAAACAGACCCACAGACCAGTGGTACAGAATAGAAAATCCAAACATTAACCCAAACATATACAGTCAATTCATATTTGATAAAGGAGCCTTGGATATACAATGGGGAAATGACAGCCTCTTCAGCATCTGGTGTTGGAAAAACTGGACAGCTACATGTAAGAGAGTGAAACTGGACTACTGTCTAGCCCCATACACAAAGGTAAACTCAAGGTGGATCAAAGACCTGAATGTAAGTCACGAAACCATAAAACTCTTAGAAATGTACATAGACAAAATTCTCTTGGACATAAACCTGAGCGACTTCTTCATGAACATATCTCACCGGGCAAGGGAAACAAAAGCAAAAATGAAGAAGTGGGACTACATCAAGCTGAAAAGCTTCTGTACAGCAAAGGACACCATCAGTAGAACAAAAAGACATCCTACAATATGGGAAAATATATTCATAAATGATGTATCTGATAAGGGGTTGACATCCAAAATATATAAAGAACTCATGCACTTTAACAAACAAAAAGCAAATAATCCAATTAAGAAATGGGCACAGGACATGAATAGACACTTCTCTAAAGAAGAAATTCAGATGGCCAACAGGCACATGAAAAGATGCTCCACATCGCTGGTCATAAGAGAAATGCAGATTAAAACCACAATGAGATATCACCTCACACCAGTGAGGATGGCCAACATCCAAAACACAAACAACAACAAATGTTGGCAAGGATGTGGAGAAAAGGGAACCCTCCTACACTGCTGGTGGGAATGCAAATTAATTCAACCATTGTGGAAAGCAGTATGGAGGTTCCTCAAAAAACTCAAAATAGAAGTACCATTTGACCCAGGAATCCCATTCATAGGAATTTACCCTAAGAATGCAGCAGCCCAGTTTCAAAAAGACAGATTCGCCCCTATGTTTATTGCAGCACTATTTACAATAGCCAAGAAATGGAAGCAACCTAAGTGTCCATCAGTAAATGAATGGATAAAGAAGATGTGGTACATATACACAATGGAATATTATTCACCCATTAGAAGAAAACAAATCCTACCATTTGTAACAACATGGATGGAGTTGGAGGGTATTACACTCAGTGAAATAAGCCAAGCCGAAAAAGACAAGTATCAAATATTTTCATTCATATGTGGAGTATAAGAACAAAGAAAAAAAAAACTGAAGGAACAAAACAGCAGCAGACTCACAGAACCCAAGAACGGACTAATAGTTACCAAAGGGAAAGGGACTGGGGAAGATGGGTGGGAAGGGAGGGATAAGAGGGTAAAGGGCGCATTACAATTAGCAGAAGTAATGTTGGGGGGCATGGGGAGGGCTGTACAACTCAGAGAAGACAAGTATTGATTCTATAGCATCTCACTACGTTAATGGACAGTGACTGTAATGGGGTTGGTGGAGGGGACCTGATGAAGGGGGTAGTTTAAAACACCATGGTTTTGCAAATGTAATTGTAGATTAATGATACCAAAATATATTATAAAAATAATAATAATAATAACAATAACTCTTGAATCACTACATCGTATACTTAAAACCAATTTGTATATCAGCTATACTTCAATAACAAGGTAAGTGATAGGTGTTAGGAAGAATGTGGAGGCCAGAGGACCCTTGTGCACTGATAGTTGGGATGAGAATTGGCACAGCCATTTGGGAACAGTATGGCGATTCCTCAAAAAATTAAAATAAAACTACTATGTGATCCATCAATCGCACTTCTGGGTATGTATCCAAAGTAAATGGAAAAGGATAGTAAAGAGGTACCTGTACTATCATGTTCATTGCAGCATTATTTACAATATCTAAGATATGTAGTCAACCTAAGTGTCCATCAACATATCAATGGATAAGGCATAAGGTAGATATGCTACAAACACATGCAGTGGAATGTTATTCAGCCATAAGACAGTCTGCCATCTGTGACAACATGGATGGACCTTGACAGCACTGTGCTAAGTGAAATAAGCCAAAAAGAGAAAGACAATTACCACATGACTCACAGAAACAGAGCAGAATGGTAGTTAACAGGGACTGTGGGGTAAGGTAAACAGGGAGACATCCGTTAGGGCATGAACTTCCAGTCATAAGATAGATAAGTTCTGGTGCTAATGTACAGTATGGTGACTATAATTAAAAATAGCATATTAAATATTTGAAAGTTGCTAAGAGTAGATCTTAAATGTTCTCAACACAGAAAAAATAACAAGTATGTGAGGTGGTGGAGGTGTTAACTCTATTGTGATCATTTTTATACGCGTGTATCTATTGATATGCATGTATCAAATATTTACATTTACACCTTAGATTCACACTATGTTATATATCAATTTTATCTAAATAAAGCTTGAAGGAAAGTTCAGAGCCAAGGTAAAAATATACCACAAAATATATAATGAATGTTATATTTTATAGAGCAAGTTCTACTTTTAATCATGCAATTTAGTACTATCACTAAAATAGCAAAAGTGCCTTAAATGTAAAGGAGCCATCAGTCATTTGAAGTTTACCAGTGGGACCAGTCATCCTTGGCCAGTCATTTATGTTTAGAAATGTGTTCATAATAGAAATGTAGGGCCAGGTGCTTCTCACCTGTGAAGACCACGTGAATAGAAAGGCTAAATATAAAGTGTCGTGTTTATGAAAACCAGAGCCTGACTAAGGCTACGTCTTTTGATGCCATGAGAAGTAATAAGTGCTTAGTAGACAAATGGTACAACATATATGAGCCTTGATGACATCATGCTCAGTGAAGCACGACAGAAACAGCAGACTACTGCATAAGCCGCTATATGAGGCAGTTGAATCATAGAAACAGGAAAGAGAATGCTGGGTGCTGGGCGCTGGGAGGAGACAATAGCGGGGCGCTAATGTTTAATGGGCATAAATTTTTATCTTTGCGAGATGGGACAAACTGGAGACGGATGGTGCTGATATAGTTAGTGCCACGGAATTGTACAATTATCAATGGCTAAATGGTAAATTACATATTATGTGTTATTTTATCACTATAGTAAGATATAGTATATAAAAAAGAACTCTGTGACTGTCCCTTCCCCTTTTAAGAAAGGATCAGTTCATTTGATTATACACACATACATATATATATATTCATTAAAAATTTCCACAGAAATCATGACTGATGGGTAACAGTTATTCTATGAAGACACTTATACTAATTCTGCATTTTAAAAGACTTCTAAAGGGGTTTTTCATCTACTTAGAGAAAATAATAAAATAATACCATAGTCCCTCACAAAATAAATAACAGCTTTTTTCAAAAATTAAATATGATTTTTAATGTTTTCGGAGTGTATTTTTCTTCATCTGACCTTGATTTTTCTTACTTGCTCCAAAACGTCAGTTTTCCATTATGTTTTATTCTCTTCATTTATTTAATAAATAAAGTTCAGCTTTTAATTTCCCACTTCAACAACATTTTTGGAGGAATTAATAAATGTGATTTTTATTAAACATTTAAAAATTAGGTAAATAAAGTTGATACAATTACATATATAGGCATGTATATATTAATTAGAATTCTGCTTTGGGTACTTAAGGTCAATTGGATAACAAGGCATTTTTCCTAGAGGAAGTGATCTGAGGACATAAATCTCCACCGAATGAATCTCTCCAAGTTTAATTGGTGCGTTGGGATCACAGTCCCTGTGGCATCACCAGCGTAAACAAGCCAAACCCTAAACCTGGGAACACTGTCCCTATGGGGAGACCTTGTCCTCCTCCATTTCCTCTCGGATTTGCTCACTGTTTTAGACTCAGAGTATAGGTTACAGTCACTCTGTGGGGTTTACTCTTCTGAACTGAATTCAGGTCAAGAATCGGAACCCTTTCACATCACTAAAGTAGAGCATCTACTCCATTTTCTGCCTCAGTTGGCATTTTTACATTATTTTACCCAGTCATTTCAATTTGTCTATGCAGATTATCCAAGATTTATACCTGGTCATCATACAAGGACACTAAGACAAGGGGGGCCGTCCAAGAGGAGGCTGGGATCACCCCCAATATCAGGTGTTCCAAAATAAGCTATATGAATTGTAATTGTTTAAGGAAAAATTGCGTGTAGCAGTGTCCACATAATTTTCTCTTCAAGTTCATCTGAATTATATGATGAGGTAGATTCCTGTCAAATAGACTGGCCCACAATAATCCTTCATTTGAAACAGCAGACTTTGGTAAACAAAGGTATTAGAAAGTTGTATGATTTTATACCAGTGGATTGATTTTAATGGATAACAAATTTTCCAAAAGCCGGAGAATCAAACACAATACAAAAACCATTCCATTTATGCCTAATCTGTTTATACTCTGAAGAAAGCTGTAACATCATTCAGAAAATTATTTGCTGTAGTAAAAAATGTTTAAAGCTTCATTGTCGCCACATCTAAGCTTGATCATCACCGCATCTCCGGCGCTGCGCCCAGTGCCTGGCGCGTGATGCACTTCTGCCTGGCCCGCTAGAGTGAGTTCATGGGGTCAGGCCGAAGGGATGGCAGAGAAAGCTACTTTGGGCATCTTGAGTGGCTCCTCTTCTGATTTTGTCGTAACGTGGAGGAACACGCAGTTCATGGATGGGTGAGAGGAGGCGAAAGCTTGGAGCGCTGGGACGTAGAGACTGAAGTTATTTCAAGCATGGTGATTAAAATCTTGCCCTGAGCAAATGACATGGACTTGACATCATACAAAACATAAAGTAGGTATAGATCAGAATGTTTACTTTTAGGAATTCTATTTAAATCAAAATCGAACATATACTTATCTTACAGACAAACACAAGAAAATGCAGCCACGAAGTGAGGCAGCACTTCACGTACTCGAACAAAGACACAGGCACAAAGTAAGACAGACATAAAAGCATATCCCCGTGGATTCAAAACATTATATAGAACTTCATGCAAGCTTTGTTTTAGTGCTTAAACTTTTGTAAGCACTAAGGGTGGCAAATATAAATTTATAAGAGTCTTCCTTTTTTTTAGTATTAAGAAACATCGTATGTGTGTGAGAGAGAGAGGTGGCTGGGGGGAGGGACCGAGAGCTACGGGGGTGGAGCGCCACCAAATCCTGTCAGCAGTTTGAGTCCATCGCTCCGCTCTTCCGGGCCTCCGAGATCCCTGCTGAGAGATGTGGGGAGAGCCCTACGGGCTTCCCTCCCAGTCATGTTTCTTTTCTCTTGTTGCTTTACAGTTTTTCTTTGTCTTTGTCTTCTCATGCTTTGATTACCCATGTCTCAGGAAAGTCCTCTTTCGGTTGAATCTGTGGGGATCTTTCAGCTTCATGTCCATTTTCCTACTCAAATTTGTGAGGTTTTTTGGTTATTGTTTCTTTAGACTTTTTCTTTCTCCCTCCGGGACTCCCACAATACTCATACTGTGCATTGATGGTGTCTCACAAGTCCTGTAGGATTTCTTCACAGTTTTCACT
>JAQQAC010009181.1:1806-13334 GCA_029783875.1 Phataginus tricuspis | reverse complement strand
ATAAATATGCTCACTCATCTGCAGAAAATTATTGACAATCTCAGTGAGGACTTAAAGAGATAGAAGAGTTGAAAAAGAGACACTGAGAGATGAATACAGTAATCTAAGTGAAAAATAAAATGAAACAAGATAATAGATCGCTGCAACTAGAGACAATCGGCAACATGGCAACTAGAAAACAAGAACACAACAAAGCTGAGGAACAGAGAACAAAAAAGATCTCTAGGAATGCAAGAATGATAAGAGAGTTGTGTGACTAATCTAAATGAAACAATATTCACATAATAGGGGTACCAGAAGGAAAAGAGAGAGACAAAGGGATAGAAAGTCTCTTTGAGGAAATAATAGTTGAAAACTTCCCCAATATGGGGAAGGAAATAGACACTCAGTTATGGAAGCACAGAGAGCCCTAGTGAAAGGAACCCCAAGAAGACAACACCAAGACATACAATAATTAAAATGACAAAGATTAAGAATAATGAGAGAGAATTTCTTGGGGATTCAAGATGGCAGTGTGAGAGGTGACATGGAGAACTCCTCCCAAAACCATAAATAGTACAAAAATACAGTTAATTAATACAACTAATGCTAAAACAGCAACAAGAAAGAAGGCTGAACAAGACTTCATACAGACCTCATGAACAGAGCAGACCTCACGAAACAGGGTAACATAGGAAAGCCTTAATCTGGCGGGACCAAGACCCTTCCCCCACCCTAGCTCACTGGCGGGAGTAAGAGAAACGGAGCAGGAAGAGGGTGGAAGCTTGGGACTGCTGAGTGCCTAGCCCTGGAGATCTGCACAGTGAGTGGAAGCCTATATTCTGTGGTGCTCTGGACGTTGGGGAGCTCGGACAAGCAGAGTTCTTGGGAGACTAACATTCCGGTCGTTCATGGAGGGGGATCCACATCCAGCCGCACTGTGTCAGAGTAGGGGCGGGCAGTCTGAGAGGCTTCCTAGCAGCGAGAGGGCTACTGAAGGGGTGGGTTGGCACGGAGCTTGCTGTGCGGGAGAAGGGATAGCTGGACAAGGTTGCTTGGGCGCCCAGTGCTCAGCTGGTTGGGAACTTTGAGGAGCTTCAGGTGCTCCATCCCCCTGGCTGCCTACACAGCTCCAAGGCTCCCCACTGTGACACACAGCCTGCTGCACCTTCCTCCTAGCCTGCCAGCACTGGTTCGCAAACTGGCAGTCACTGTGCTGGCGTCAGGCCAACCAGAGGGAGGCCCCGCCTACAACAGCTAGAGATGCAAAGAACAGAGGCTTACACGTGTGTGCTTGGCCCACTGGCTCTGACACTGGAGACAGGCACCGCAGACGGGGAGCAGGAAACAGATCTTTCCTCCCCCCAGGCACCAGCTCCGCTCCCCTTTCCTCCCCCCAGGCACCTCCCTCCGATCCCCAACCTCACTCTAGGGGCTTAGCAGCTCCATGGACTGGAGTTTCTGGGCACTAGTGGACACCACACAGAAATATGAAACGTCAAAAGAACATGGTTCAAACCAAAATCTCACAAACCCAAGAAAAAAGGCCAAATGAAACTGAACTCACCAATCTTCTTGAGAGTTCAAAATAAAAATTATAGACATGCTTATGGAGGTACAGAAAAATATTCAAGAACTCAGGAACTAATTTAAGTCAGAGATTCAATCATTAAGAAATTCCATATCTGAAATGAAACATAGAATGGAGGGATTTAAAAGCAGATTAGATGTAGTAGAAGAGACGGTAAATGGAATAGAAATTAGAGAAGAGCAATACAAAGAAGCTGAGGCACAGAGAGAAAAAAGAATCTCTAAGAATGAAAGAATATTGAGAGAATTGTGTGACCAATCCAAACGGAACAATACATGCATAATAGGGGTACCAGAAGAAGAAGAAGAGAGAAAAGGGGATATAAAGTGTCATTGAGGAGATAATTGCTGAAAACTTCCACAATCTGGGGAAGGAGATAGTCTCTCAAGCAATGGAGGTGCACAGATCACCCAACACAAGGGATCCAAGGAAGACAACATCGAGACATATAATAATTAAAATGGCAAAGATAAAGAATAAGGACAGACTTTTAAAAGCAGCTAGAGAGAGAAAAAAGATCACATAAAAAAGGAAAACCCATCAGGCAATCATCAGACTTCTCAACAGAAATCATACAGGCCAGAAGGGAGTGGCATGATATATTTAATGCAATGAAGCAGTAGGGCCTGGAACCAAGAATACTCTACCCAGCAAGGTTATCATTTAAATTTGAAGGAGGGATTAAACAATTATCAGATAAGCAAAAGCTGAGAGAATTTACCTCCCGGAAACCACCTCTACAGTGCATTTTTGAGGGAATCCTACAGATGGAAGTATTCCTAAGGCTAAACAGATGTCACCCAAGGGATAGACAAAGTACAGAATATGATTCATAACATACAAAGAATGGAGGAGGAAGAAAAAGGAGGAAAAAACACCCATTAGGTTGTGTTTGTAATAGCATATGAAGTGAGTTAAATTAGACTGTTATATAGTAAGGGAATTACTCTTGAACCTTTCGTAACCACAAATCTAAAGCCTGCAATGGTAATAAGTGCATACCTATCAATAATCACCCTAAATGTAAATGGTCTGAATGCACCAATCAAAAGACATAGAGTTACTGAATGGATAAAAAAACAAGATCCATCTATATGCTGCCTACAAGAGACTCCCTTCCAACCCAAAGACATACACAGACTGCAAGTAAAGGGATGGAAAAAGATATTTCATGCAACTAATAGGCAGAAAAAGGCAGGAGTTGCAGTATTTGTATCAGACAAAAGATACTTCAAAACAAAGAAAGTCACAAGAGACAAAGAAGGACATTACATAATGATAAAAGGGTCAGTGCAACAAGAGGATATAACTATTATAAATATCTATGCACTCAATACAGGACGACCTACATATGTGCAACAAATACTAACAGAATTACAGGGGCAAATAGAATGAAATGCATTCATTTTAGGAGACTTCAACACACCACTCACTCCAAAGGACAGATCAACCAGACAGAAGATATATAAAGTGACAGAGGCACTGAACAACATATTAGAACAGATGGACCTAACGGTCATCTATAGAGCACTCCATCCAAAAGCAACAGGATACACATTCTTCTCAAGTGCACATGGAACATTTTAAAGAATAGATCATATACTAGGCCACAAAAAGAACCTCAGCACATTCAGAAAGATTGAAATTGTACCAACCAGCTTCTCATATCACAAAGGTATGTGTGAAACCAGAAATAAATTACACTGAGAAAACGAAAAAGCCCACAAACACAAGGAGGCTTAATAACATGCTCCTGAATAATCAATGGATCAACGACCAAACAAAAACAGAGGTCAAGCAATATACAGAGACAAATGACAACAATAATTCAACACCACAAAATCTGTGGGAGGCAGCTTAGGCCACGCTAACAGGGAAATACATTGCAATACAGGCCTACATCAGGAAAGAAGAACAATCCCAAATGAACAGTCTAAACTCACAATTAATGAAACTAGAAAAAGAAGAACAAATGAGGCTGAAAGTCAGTAGAAGGAGGGACATAAAAAAGATTAAAGCAGAAAAAAATAAAATTGAGAGTAAAACAATAGAAAGAACCAATGAAAGCCAAAGCTGGTTCTTTGAGAAAATTAACAAAATAGATAAACCCCTGGTCAGACTTATCAAGAAAAAAAGAGAGTCTCCACACATAAACAGAATCAGAATTAAGAAAGGAAAAATCACTACAGATGCCACAGAAATACAAAGACTTATTAGAGAATATGATGAAAAATTATATGCTAACAAACTAGATAACCTAGAAGAAATGGACAACTTCCTAGAAAAATACAACCTTTCAATGCTGATCCAGAAAGAAACAGAAAATATGAACAGATCAATTAATGGGAACAAAATTGAATTGGTAATCAAAAAACTACCTAAGAACAAAACTTCTGGACCAGATGGCTTCACCACTGAATTTTTATCAAACATTTAGTGAGGATCTAAAACCCATTCTCCTTAAAATTTTCCAAAAAGTAGAAGAGGGAATACTTCCAAACTCATTCTATGAGGCCAGCATCACTCTAACACAAAAACCAGACAAAGACCCCCCAAAAAAAGAAAATTATAAATACCCATGATGAACATAGATGCAAAAATACTCAACAAAACATTAGCAAATCAAATTAAAAAATACATCAAAAAGATCATCCATCATGATCAAGTGACATTTATTCCAGGGATGCAAGGATGGTACAACATTCAAAAATCCATCAACATCATCCACTACATCAATAAAAAGACGGACAAAAATCACATGATCATCTCCATAGATGCTGATAAAGCATTTGACAAAATTCAACACCCATTCATGATAAAAACTCTCAACAAAATGGGTATAGAGGGCAAGTACCTCAACATAATAAAGGCCATATATGAGAAACCCACAGCCAACATCATACTTAACAGTGAAAGCTTTTCCTCTAAGATTGGGAAGAAGATAAGGATGCCCACTCTCTCCAGTTTTAATCAACATAGGACTGGAGGTCCTAGCCACGGCAATCAGCCAACACAAAGAAATAAAAGGCATCCAGATTGTTAAGGAAGAATTTAAACTTTCACTGTTTGCAGATGACATGATATTGTACATAAAAAACCTAAAGAGTCCACTCCAAAACTATTAGAACTAATAACTGAATTCAGCAAAGTTGCAAGATACAAAATTAACACACATAAATCTGTTGCATTCCTTTACACTAATTATGAACTAGCAGAAAGAGAAATCAGGACAATTTCATTCACAACTTCATCAAAAATAATAAAGTACCTAGGAATAAACCTAACCAAGGAAGTGAAAGACCTATACCCTGAAAACTACAAATACTCATGAGAGAAATTAAAGATGACACTAATAAATGGAAATTCATCCCATGCTCTTGGGTAGGAAGAATTAATACTGTCAAAATGGCCATCCTGCCTAAAGCAATCTACAGATTCAATGCAACCACCTATCAAAATATCGACAGCATTCTTCATCTAACTGGAACAAATAGTTCTGAAATTCATATGGAACCACAAATGACCCCGAATAGCCAAAGCAATCCTGAGAAGGAAGAATAAAAGAGGGGGGATCTCGCTTCCCAAATTCAAGCTCTACTACAAAGCCACAGTAATCAAGACAATTTGGTGCGGGTACAAGAACAGACCCATAGACCAGTGGAACAGACTACAGAGTCTAGATATTTACCTAAGCACATATGGTCAATTAATATATGATAAAGGAGCCATGGATATACAGTGGGAAAATGACAGCTTCTTCAACAGCTGGTCTTGGCAAAACTGGACAACTACATGTAAGGGAATGAAACTGGACTACTGTCTAACCCCATACACAAAAGTAAACTCGAAATGGACCAAAGACCTGAATGTAAGTCATGAAACCATAAAACTGTTAGAAGAAAACATAGGAAAAACTCTCCTGAATATAAACATGAACAACTTCTTCATGAACATATCTCCATGGGCAAGGGAAACAAAAGCAAAAATGAACAAATGGGACTATATCAAACTAAAAAGCTTCTGTACAGCAAACAAAAAGCAAAAAAGCCAATTGAAAAATGGGCAGAGGAGCTAAACAGACACTCCTCCAAAAAAAGAAATTCAGATGGCCAACAGGCACATGAAAAGATGCTCCCCATCACTAGTCATCAGAGAAATGCAAATTAAAATCACAATGAGATATCACCTCACACCAGTTAGATGGCCAACATCCAAAAGACAAACAACAACAAATGCTGAGGAGGCTGTGGAGAAAGGGGAACCCTTCTACACTGCTGGTGGGAATGTAAATTAGTTCAACCATTGTGCAAAGCAGTATGGAGGTTCCTCAAAAAACTCAAAATAGAAATACCATTTGACCCAGGAATTCCACTCCTACGAATTTACCCTAAGAATGCAGCAACCCAATTTGAAAAAGACATATGCACCCCCATGTTTATTGCAGCACTATTTACAATAACCTAGAAATGGAAGCAACCTAAGTGTCCATCAGCAGGTGAATGGATAAAGAAAAGGTGGTACATATACACAATGGAATATTATTCAGCCATAAGAAGAAAACAAATCCTACCATTTGCAACAACATGGATGTAGCTAGAGGGTGTTATGCTCAGTGAAATAAGCCAGGCGGAGAAAGGCTAGTATCAAATGATTTCACTCATATGTGAAGTATAAGAACAAAGCAAAAACTGAAGGGACAAAACAGCAGCAGACTCACAGAACCCAAGAACGGACTAATAGTTACCAAAGGGAAAGGGACTGAGGAGGATGGGTGGGAAGGGAGGGATAAGGGGAAAAAGGGGCATTACGATTAGCAGACATAATGTGGGGGGAGCATGGGGAAGGCAGTATAGCACAGAGAGAAGTAGTGACTCTATAGCATCTCACTACACTGATGGACAGTGACTGTAATTGGGTATTTGGTGGGGACTTGATAATGGGGGGAATCTAATAACCACAATGTTCCTCATGTGATTGTATATTAAAAATACCAAAATTTAAAAAAATACATTAAAAATAAATAAATAAATAAAATCATTTAAAAATTCAATAAATGAATTGGTTGTGGATCTGCAAAATGCATAATGACTATATATAGATCTAAGATTAGAGGTTTTTAACAGAAAAACATGTTTAACAAGAAATGTTTATTAACATTTAAATGTTTAACACATGTTACAGGCCAAATTTGACGTTTCTTATTTAAAGATGGCTCAGCATACCACTGTTGCTGAATACAGCCATTCAAAATTCAATAAACAAATCATCTGTATAACAACTATCTACTAGGCATGGTTGGCAGCCATCATGTGTATGATTTGAACAAAACAGGCATGGTCCTTACCTTCACAGAGCTAATAGTCTCCTAAGGGAGACAGACATTAAACATGTAAACACAAAAATAGATCATTATAAAATTGTGAGAAAAAGAAGATAATTGCCTGCTGAGCCAGAAAGAATTAAGTAGATCTATTTTAGATTCGGAGGCAGGTTTTAAACACTGAGGTGAGTTGTAAATATTATTACAGCATTGTGTATATATAATAGGTCTAGATATAAGGTTCATATTTGTGCTGAGACTTTTAGAAAATATGGCATCTATTGTCGTTTGGGGTATGTTCTCTGATATTTAGGTTTTATTATTTGATCTGGCACATTATGTTTTGCTTCTAACATTAGCAGGATGTGAAGATGTTTGAGCTATACTTCTCATTTTGTATTTCACTAATATTCAACCAACATATATAATGTTCAACAACTCTTTCTGTGGTTCTTTCAGGCCTCTGACCTTTGTTTTCTCCTGAGAAAACAAACATTATACTGACTCTGCTTCAGAGCAGCTCAGGTTTATTCTTTGAAGGTTCCCCTACCATAACTTGTAGGGTCGCTAGAGCTTGCACTGTAACCCAGTGTTAAAGAATTACTATAAGGCCATTTAAAGCCTGCACACTATATTCACCCTAGAGAAGTTACTAGGTGAAAAACAGATAGAACTGGGGGACACCAAATTTGAAAGTGAAAGTTAAAAGCTCTAGGAAGGAAAAGTATAGGGAGCTTTAAGAGTGTCAAGAGGCCCTGACCCAGTCTGAGAGATCTGGGGAGAGCTACCTTGAAGAAGTGATATTTAAGCTAAAATCTGAAAAACATAAGTTACATTTGCCTGTTATCCCAATGCTAAAATAATTATGTCATAAATTGTTATCTTACAGATACTCATCTAAAAACAAAATAATAATCTTTTTTTCTAAGAAGACCTAGAGCAGTTAACTCTAACATTTATCAACTTAACAATAATTAAAGTGAGCAGTATCTTAGAAGTCAAGATTCTATTTACAGGTAATGGCAAGAGAAGGGAAATTGCAGAATCCAAATTTTATCAAACAA
Source organism: Phataginus tricuspis (assembly GCA_029783875.1). Classification (NCBI taxonomy): domain Eukaryota; kingdom Metazoa; phylum Chordata; class Mammalia; order Pholidota; family Manidae; genus Phataginus; species Phataginus tricuspis. The sequence continues at coordinate 5,380 of JAQQAC010009181.1, read as the reverse complement.
CCTAAAACTTTCCAGAGCAATAGCTTAACTGGAAAAAACATGAACTTTGTAATCAAACAGACTTCACATCAAATCTCTGCTCTCCTAACAAACAACTGTTCCACATCAAACAAGGTAACTATGTACCTTATTTGCTAATAGTAAACATAGCATCTACATCACTGGGCTGTAGTGAGGATTAAATCAGTAACAAAGTGCCTAATACTCACTAGGCACTCAATAAGGGTAGTTTCTTCCCTCTAAATAAAACCAAACAACAGTTTTATCTTAGTTAATCATTTAAATAGAAAATGTAAATTATAACAGGAATTAACTCCTATTATAAAAATCCATCTATCAAAGAGAATAAACCTCTTCTTTCTCCTCCCCAAGATGGAGACTGACAGACAAAGGTCCTTTGGCTAGGAATTTTATTGAATCCTTACCTTATTAGCATGGGCACTACAAAGTCTCTTCTCTGGAAATCCAAGAATTGCCACTGAAGGGTCAAGTGGTTCCATTATGACTGCTCTGGCTGACCCAACAGCCTAAACAGAATGACTTATAGTGTCAAGTGGTGGCCTCATGCTAATTATGAGATAATTGATGTGTCCTCCCTTTTTCTCCTCAATATCACTTTAAACCACAATTGTCCAAGAATTAATGTTTATCCTTGGGATAGGTGTGCATATGTTCTATACATACAATAAAATCAGTCCAGAATTTAAAAAAAAACAGGAAAAGATGTGACTTTATGCAATCTAGCAGAAATACCACTGAAGAGAACCAACATGGATGACCTAAACCCACCCTAGATCTGCTACCCCAAAGCTACTACCCCACAAATTCAATATAATTTGATAAGAGACTCTGTTGGTCCTGAAACTCTGGTACTGTGTCAACTGAAATTTGGAGGATTTCTCCAGAACTTGGAATCAAGTGACATTAGACTCAGGGGTGACATTGACCCAGGATTGAGACCGTGTGGGGTGGGGTGTTCTGAGTCTGTGTATATTGCCACAGTAAATATTTGAGGAGGTCACAAGGGGAGAAAGATGCCAACCTGAGATGTCAGGAATTGAGGACAGGAGCTGGAGAGCCTCTATAAAGAAACCTTCATAAAGAGCTTTCCCTTTGGCACTTTATAGTTTCCATTTCCTCATGTTGCTTAATCCCTCTGCAAATACTCTGAAAAGAAATGAAATTTACTAACAAAACAAAAAAGAACTCTAGCAAATAACAGAACTCATGGAACACTGCCTTCTTTTATACTGCTTAAAATCATGACAAGATTTAATTTAAAATAAAAACAAAAGTCTTCTTTGGTAGGGAAAAAAGAGAATTTTACCAGTGTATTCCAAATACGTGCCATGCATGTGTGTCCCCATCTTTCATTCACTATCCCCTGTCCAAAAAATAGCTGGGGTCCCCATGACAACTACCAGAGTACATAACCAATGCAGGCCTTCTCGGTATCTCTAAGCTAATATTCATGTGTTCTGAATTTCTCCTCCTGCTGAACTTTTTAAATCATTCAACTGATCAGCTGTCATCCTGAAACTACTGTCATCTGTGCCACTCACCATATGCTGTACTTTCCCTCTTCCTATATTTCTCAAAGCACCACTAACACTAGGCCCTAGTGGAGAACGGACTTTGCTTATGATTTAGGAAAGACAGAGTGTAACATGAACAGACAACATTAAATTTAATGTTAGACTTTACTCCCCTCTGGCCATCTCCATACAGGGAATTTCTCATGAGCTGTTTCTCTTCTCACTTATAACTTAATCCAAGCTTATTCTCAACTTTCTGTATCCTCCCCCAAATCCTGATACTTCTATTGCACCCACCCACAAGGAGAAGACAAAAAATTCCTCCTATTTTATTACTTATACTAAAATAATTCTTATTTGTCTATACTTCTTCCATCTAAACTCTGATTAGAAGCTTCACACTATATTATCCCCCTGACCATTAAGGCACTTTTCCTACCCCAATGTGAACCCTTCCTCTTTCCTTGGTCAACTGTCACAAACTATAGCCAGATTCTAAAATAGTACTTTTTCTTCCTATTAAATTACTATGTACTTGCCTAAATGGATATTTATAAATGCATCTAAGGAAGCTGCATCTGAAGCAAAAAGTTATAATGACTTTCCAAGTAGTGATAAAGACTCTCCAAGCTTGAGTCAGGCTCCTCTGAGCCCTCTTTCCGACTAGGCCTGGACCTTGGGCTCTGTCCTTGGTTTGCTAGTTCAGTTTTAGCAAGAATCCTGCTGGGTCAGATGAGAAAAAAAAACCTGCCTTTGATATCTGATGCAATTTCTTATCCCCTTGATATCTTATCACCCTGGCCTGCCTCCAGCAAAGACCCTGTTGAATCAATCAAGCAAGAATAAAGTTCAATAAAATTCAAGTTTGAAAATAAAGAATAAGTTTGAATAAACCTCTTGATTAAAGTTTTCTTTACCATCTTTAACAAGTGTCATGAATAATTTTTTCTTTAACAGGAGTCATCTGCAACTGAGAGTTATTAGAAAGTGAAGGCATCCCAAGAAAATGGCCTGTGTTTTTTCACTGAATCATCAAAATATTCTTAGTTCTTAAAAAACATGAAAGATCATAAAGTTGGTTAGACTTAAATTCAGAATTTAAGGAGAAATTTAAACAAGAACTAATGGCATGTGATTCTTCAAAAATGTCAATGTCATTAAAGAAAAAAACTGTTACAATTAAAGGAGACAAACAAGATAGGACAATTAAATGCAATACATCATTTTGGACTTGACCTTGTACTCAAAGGGGAAAACATGCTATAAAGGAAATTATTGGAAAATAGTTAAAACTAGAATTATGGACTATAGATATTTTTCTTCATACTTAAAAAAAACTTTATATTTTGAAACAATCCCAACTTCCAAGTAACAGTTACAGAACAAAAAGTTTATGTTCTGAATATTAGAGACTATCGACAATATAAAGTCCCATCACTCTCAAATACTTAATGCATATTTGTACTTTCTGACAATAAAAATATCAAAATCAGGAAATTATTAATACTTTACTACCATCTGATCCTCAGTCAAGTTTGATTAACTGTCCCATTAATGTTCTTAGAGCAAAGGGATCCAATTCAGAATCACAAATTGCATTTAGTTATCATATCTCTTTAGACTTTTTCAATCTAGAATAGATCTTTCCTTGAATTTCATGGCCTTAACACTTCTGCAACTTCTCTGTAACTTAAAAATATTTTTTCAAAATAAAAAGTTTTAAAAAAAATCAATGGCATTGCTAGTAGTGTTGTGATCTCAAGCAAAATTTCAGAAAGAGTTCCATCCTTAAGATTGAGAGAATTTAGTTAAAGCAGTTATTACATGTAATCACAGTGTTTTATGGAACCACCGAGAACTCTGTAATTATCTATAAAAAGCAGTTAGGTGATCTCAAAGGTACCAAAATTTCAGTTTTACAGTGACCTTTACTAATTAATATAGACCTTGCACAGGTGGTCTTATTTGTTGCCACTTCTCTACTGGGATTTCTAAATTGATTTCTTAGGAGTTGTTCCTGAGTCCCAAGCAGGCTCAAG
>JAQQAC010009170.1:0-14863 GCA_029783875.1 Phataginus tricuspis | reverse complement strand
AGTCTGTGTTATGAACATCCTGATTGCCTACACGCTGACCCCAGCCGTTTGTTTATTCCCTCTGTCAACAAATATAGTCACTAATTTTTGCCTTTTAAGGTAACAATCCAATTTACTACTTGCGGGGAGGGGGAAATTTATCAGCTGCAGGAAAATCAAAACTACAAAATATCACAGCAGTTTGTGTCCTTTAAACATTCACATTGGAGACAAAAAGACATTGTTTACATGACATTATTTTAAAAATAGGAGCAATTCTGTGGAATAAAGTCTATCTAAATGATTGCTTTTTTAGGCAGCTTTTGAAACATTTATCATGTAGCTTGGTTCCCGAGAGCTAGTTTATATTATAGTTTACATATACATGTTTTTGCCAGAAATTCAGAGTACTCTCCAGAAGGGAAGTACCCCCTTATTTTAGTTTATGGAATAATTGGTGGCCATGAAATAAGTACATTCATATTTATCAAGAGACCCCACATGATATAGTCTTGACTATATCTCTCTAACACCAATTTCTACTCATGATACATTTTGAGGTGGACATGGTATTCCTTGAGGGACAGCTATACAATAATGTTTGTACAGATCTTTATACTCAGCATACTGTCTCATTTCACCCTCTGAATTAGAACCCTTTCAGTTTTAAGTGACAAGAATCCACTTGAATTAATCTAAGTACTAAAAAGGAATTTTTGGGGGGTGTAAGGGCTTAATTGAAAACCGCAGGGGTAGATCTGACTTTAAACATGGATTAAGGTGTTTTCTGTGTCTGTCTCTAACTCTGTAACTCTCAGCTCAGATTTTCACTGTCATAACTCAGAATCATGGGAAGTTTAGCTCCACGTATTTCTCAGTGCTTGCTACCCTAGAGGAGATATTCTGTGAGTCCATACAGCAAGGTTCAAAGGACTCCCATTGGCTCTCGTGGGTCATGTGCCCATCTCTGGAACCAATCACAGTAGAAAGAGAGTTGGGGTATTTTGATTGGCCAGGTTGTTACTTGCTAAATCTTGTGGTCTGGGGTCTAGGGAGGCTCTCAGGATTAGCAGTTATATCAGAACTGCAGTAGGGAGGTGCGGTTCCCTGAAGGAAAGAGGATCTCTGAGGATTTGACAATACGTGTCCATTATCATAAACATTAAGAGAGCTATTGTTTTCTCTATTTTACAGTCTCAGAGAGATTTATTTGCCAAAATTCACATAGCTAATAAGTAGCAAAACTAAATCTTTTGATCTATTTTGTTCCATTTTGCTGATGTTCAGGTAAGAGAATACATTAACCACTTGAAACATTCTTCTTCTAGGGAACAGACACAGACAGGCACATAAAGTTATCATATCAAAGTAAAAAAGTGATTTGCTGCACTTTATGACCTAGGGAGAAATCAGGAATATTCTTGCAAGTGGTTGCAAACAATATTAAAGATCATTTTAACTACAGTATGGCATTGTAAAAAAAGAAATCCCAAAATGTACAAAAGTTTTGCTCTAAGTTTACTTATTGGAAATAACGTTCTGGAAAAAAATTATAATTTCAAGTTTTACTGTTGGTATCATTTAAAAATACATTTGAAGAATAATACCACCAGGAAGAAAAAAAAGAAGCCCCTTTAAAAAATACTATTGTATTGGTCTCACTTTCCCATAAATATTCTGGGATTTTCTGGGTGGGGTTGCAGTAAGAGTTGGGTGAAAATGACACGGGAGAAAGAGCAGAACAAGGTAAAGAAAGCAGCTTTTTCAATGAAGGGTAGCTTCATGCAGGTCTGGTGATGGCAGAAGCCCCAGTTCAGCAGAACAAAAGCAGTAAGAAAGGTCAAGCAGTGTCCAGTCCAAAAGCTGAGTGCACAGTACTGACTAGTCTGCTCCTGGCGACAAGATGGAATCCATTGAGATCTTCTTCCCCAGGTCCTGAAATCTCCAAAGCCTGATTATCAAGAAATTTTTGACTATTCCAATTCAACACATTGTTTATTGTATACTTTCATCATTAATGTGCCTTGCTTAATAAAGTTTTCTAACAAGCTGCAGAAACATCAAGATATTGCCTCAAAAAATTTAGGATGTTAAACATGAAAGCAAAAAAAGTCATTGATAGAAGTTTCGCAAAGAAAATAACAGACAAGAACAGCACTATTAGATTGGGCTGAGGAAAACAAATGCAACTCCCTGAAGTAAGCTTACCATGTTCATTGGGAAGAAAAGGGAGTTAGACTGAATAGAAAACCTAATTAAATACATAAACCAAAAGAAATTGTAAGCATATAGTTTTAGGGAAGCAAATTCATGTATCATGTATCTTGAGGTCTGACCAAGAAAAAAAAAAATGACCGTAACTTAGACATATTCCATGAGCAATAAAAGCTTCTTAACCACATAATTAAGAGACTTCTCAAAAAGATAGCTTAGTACTTAAAACAGTCTTGTGGCTTTTTATTCTGAAGATAATGTTTTTGGCGTTAAGGAAAATGGGCTTGTGAGAATTAAAATTGCTACACATGTTAAAAGTGAATAGTATTTTCAAAATGAGTTTGGGGGGAAATGCACTAACCCCATGTCCATGAAGAATTGACAATGCCTATACGTTTCTATTCAACAATAGATAACAGATGTGTTGGTTTAAATGTTTTCAAAACCTCCATGAATATAACTTAACTTTAAATAAGGAGTGGACATTTTATACTCATCTAGGTTATTTTATCTTTTGTTTATTAGTCTTTCCAAAGCGTTTCTGAAATATCTTACTTTTTAGTAGTTAGCGGTAGTCTGCGCTGACTTTTCTTGTGTAAATCAGATCAGTTTTTGTTTTCAAGATCAAAAGGGAGAAAAACTAAGAGACAGAAGTAAAAACAAAAAAAAAATACTATCTTACTCTTATCCTTGGATTCTCAGGCTGCCCAGTCAGGCTCCTGGGTACTGGCGGACAAACGCCGCCAGTGGCTCCTCCGAAAGGCCGAGGGGAAGAGCATTGGCAGAGGGATCCTGACAAATGTGCTCACCTGTTGCTCACTGCTGCCCTCTATAAACTCTGAATTCGCCAAATTTCAGATAGGAAAAGAAGATTCCTGCTGCCTACTGAAACACTGTGTTGTCCAACATTTGTATAAATCACTATGGAATAACACAACATAGACTTTCATGGGCTTCTTGGTATTTCACCTGCCTGAAAATAGATGAACATCTCTAGCTCCTAAGGGATGCAGGGAGAAGAGCTTGTGGATACTGAGGATTATTCAAGGAACTGGGCAATTGCATGGCAGCCATCCAACCCCTCATTCACTCTATGGACCATTTTAGAGCTACACTGAGAGGATTGCCTCCAGTTTTACAAAACTGGAAAAAACTTTCAAGCTTACAGCTCATAGACGTTTGACACTAGCATTTGTTTCCATCTCAGGCAGAAACTTAAGTGAAAACTCACAGTGACTCTGACTTCTTTAGTGGAAACAGTTATTTTAATAAGAGCTCACTGGTTTTTGCAAAGAATAAGTATACTTACTGCTATCGACTATATCTTATAACAGGTGCAAACTTGTTTCTTTGTTGTCTTGTTGGGTATATAGGTCTTGCCTCAGTTATGATTCTGGAGACTTTGTTCATTATTGACTTAAAGACTGGGAGCGAAGAAAACGATGCAATGTTTCTAGTTGTCTTCTGTATCTCTTTGTGTTTCTATTTCATCATCCATAAAAATATTTCAGCTTTTAATGGCAGTTAGCCAATTTTAAAGCTCTAACAGAATTCAGACTAAAGAAACTATACACATTTTAAAATTATTTTTATGGGCTTTGCCATTTGGCATTCTTTCCCATTTCAGCAATTTTCATGAGAGTTTAAATGTAATATGCATTTCATATAATAATGCTTAATTATTACTACCTATTATTTATCCAATGATCTCATGGTAGCTTATAAACTCTCATTAATTGAAATTTACAAAACCCTGTGAAACTCGATGTACAATGGCCAGGTTATGCTTAACCACTTATTTCACTAAATGCTGCTTTGATGTCTTTGAATATTTAACTAATGATTATAACAAATGTTACCATCTGGGAAACTTAAAGTAGACTTATTTTTGTCTTGTTCCCATAGTTTTCAATACATTTTTTTGTTCATGATTTCTGGAAAGAACCAGAGGATATTTGACTAAGTAATTTTGAATAAGAGTTGACACTACATCTTTAAGAATATTCAGATGAGTGAGAAAGCTATGTTGACATTTTTAGTATGCTGCAACTATAGTAGTGCTATACCTTGTTATTTCTACTACAGCATTTCCACAGCAGTTAGCCTTTAAGACCTTAAACTGCCGACCACAGAGTACTCTGGTCTCACAAAAATTGTATCATAAGCCTAGCTCTTCCTTTTCACACTTTCTCTGATTCTCTCTTTGACCTCTGTCCCAAATTAAAAGTATAGGAAAAAGCCATGGGCTGGTAATCCACAGGCCAAGGGTCTTCCAAGTATATGACTTAAAGAATTACACCTCTTTAAAATTGTTTTCTATACAAAAATACCAGCAAAATGATATCTACCCTACTATTTCTCAACATTGTGGCCATTGAAAAGTGAGATAATATATATAGTTGCTCTTTTTTTCTGAGTTGCTGCTTGGTTCATATCCATTCAACAAATACTCAGTGCCTATTTTGTGCCATGCTCTGTTCAAAGGGCTGGGAAAGTGGTGAGTAAACAAATAAGCTAATAACTATTGCTCTCATGGATCAGACATTCTAGTGGGCAGGGAGAGATAAGTAAGAATATATGTTGTCTTAGATGGTGGTAAGTATTATGGACAGCCCCGATTCAACACTAGTTACACCACTTATAAGCTATGTAGCCTTGGGAAAATTATTTGACTTCACTATACCTCAGTTTTCTAATCTGTGAAATGGGAAAATGAATACTACTTACATTTTAAGGTTGTTTTGAGAATTTATACTCATTTTCTCATAAATAGCCCAGTTTGATATTTTAGTAAGATTTAGTGAATTCCAATAAATTTTACAATCCTTAGATAAAAAGAAAGAAAAGAGACTTGCTATGACAAACAGCTAGTAACTCTTAGAAATGAAATTTGGACCCAGGCAGTCTGATGTAAGGTTTTTGTACTCAATTAGTGGCCTACATTACCTGCCGCCAATAACAATAACTAAGAGCTTCATATGGGGCAATCTCATTTAATCCACACAAGAACCCTATAAACTAAGAAACGATAATGTTCCCACTTCACAGGCGCCTCCTTTGAGTTCCTGAGTCACCAGCACTGGGTAGCATTCTCTTCTGCAGGGCCTCAGTCTCAAACCTGTGGGTCCTCTCTGCCAAGCTTCCATGCTAATTACTCGGCCTTTCCTCTTTGTACCTCTTGCCATGGGGCTTCCTGAAATTGCTGGCTGTCCGTTACCCCAGTGACCTCCTTCCGCATTTCCAATTCTGCAACTGAATTATTTAATCAATTCCTTTGAATGAAATTTCTCTGTTGAAATACCAACTGTGGTTTTTGTTTTTCTGCTTCAGCTCAGACTGATTCTGTACTTAGTACCAAAAGTAGTCTTCCCAAAAGCCTCACAAAGATAGAATTTGGGGATTGGCTAAATCATATTCTTGACTTTTAATGCAGTCTAAATTCACTGCCAATGAGAAAGCGAATACCAGTAATCCACGGCATGCAGTACCAAATGCACAAGGAATTAAGTCATCCCCTGTAGTTGATTGTGATGAAATGCTAATTCAAGCGAATGTTCCGTGCTTTCTAATATAATAGGAAGTGTGTAGATGGCCCATGATTTGTTTAACCAGTCTCCTATATATGGGGCAGTTTTGAATTTTTCACTATGATGATACCATTATAAATATATATAAATATATATATATTATATCTGTATCTCTAGCTCTACCTCTTTGCATTACTATAAATATTACCATAGATATTTCTTTAGAATAAACAATTATAAAGCACTGGCTAATAATGTTGATAGGTTAATAATGTTGCAGTGGAATCGCGGGTGTTTTTTTCTTCTTTATAATATTCTACATTTCTGATCATGAGTACACTTTTCTGTGATTTAATGAGATTTATAGCAACTCTCAACTGCACAATAATCAGGGTGGGTCATTAAGGCAGCTGGATTGATGACTGTCGCTCATTTGATCAACTCTTTCTCCTCAAGGGTAAAAGTAATTCTTAGGCAATCTGAAAGTAACTCATGAATCATAGAATCTCTAAGGTGGAAGGGACTGTAAATGTCCTAAAGTAGACCTCAATTTTAATACTAAAATATTTATGAAGTCTATAATTTAATAAGTAGTTAAATATTAGGACATCTTTAAGGCTCTCCAATTTTCTCACTGCGTTCATTTCATAGGCAAACTTATCCAAAACCAAAATTTTAATCAACTATAAATCTGGCATTCCTCAAAATTTTATCTGTAGCCTAGAATTCGCCACAGATCTCCACATAGTTTTTTTTTCTTTTTTTAATCAAGACTAAAGATTTGAATTGGAGGACGCAGAACATAGGTTTATATATAATAGAACTGGACCAAGATTAGGGGCAGAAAGACATCACTACCTCCAGCCCCTGCAGAAGTGGAATGGATGCCTAGGCCGGGGGTGAAATGGAGGAGGGGAACAGGGTGTGGCCTCCCATGAGGCCCAGTAGATAGACCTTATTTAAAACATTTGCATGAGCAGCAGGGCATCAGATGCAGAGCTCCAGATGAGACATTGCCTAACGCATCGATGAACAGAAACTGTGTGCCACCTGAAACCCGTGTCAAAACGTGGAAGCCAGCCAAAGCCTGCGGGCCAGCGACTCCATTTGAAACAGCACGGGGCACTGCCAAGAGCAATCACACTGGTTGTTTGGTTTTTACCCACCTGCAAACTCCTGCCCTTAATAAAAATCCAGGGTCCTCAACATACCAAATCAGCAATGAAGGTGGGACTGGAAAGCCCCAGCACCAGTCCTTGCAGGGCAGGGGCAGAATGGAAACACTTTACACAACACTCTCCACTTCAGTGACAGGACAAGCCAAAAAATTAGGAATACTAGTAAGTACTTATTACATTCTCCAAATGTTAGCAGTTTCCTGCATTTGCCCTATCTCTTTTTCTGTACATACACACACAGTGTTTCTCCCCTGTACCTTTAGAGTAAGTTGTACACCAGATGTCAGTTCAGACCTAAATACCCAGTCATTATTTCCTAAAATTGCAGGAATTCTTTTGCATTAAAGCAGTACTATATCAAAATAAGGAAATTACCGCTGATACAGTATTACTATACAAATCACCATTCTTATTCAAATTTCCTCTAAGGCCTTAATAATGTCCTTTATAAAAAGAAAATCCAAGATCATGTAGCACTGTAGCCAGTTGTCATTTTTCTTTAGTCCCTTTTAATCTGGAATACTTCCTCAGTCTTTCTTCATATTTCATAACACTAGTATTTTTTTTTGGTATCATTAATCTAGTTACATGTGCAAAATTATGGTTACTAAACTCTCCACTTCATTAGGCCCCCACCATTTACCCCATTACAGTCACTGTCCAACAGCGTAGTGAGATGCTATAGACTCACTGCATGTCTTCTCTGAGTTGTACAGCCCTCCCCGTGCCCCCCAACATTACATCTGCTAATCATAATGCCCCTTTTTCCCCCTTGTCCCTCCCTTCCCATCAATCCTCCCCAGTCCCTTTCCCTTTGGGAACTGTTAGTCCATTCTTGGGTTCTGTGAGTCTGTTGCTGTCTTTTTCTTTGCTCTTATGCTCCACATGAGTGAAATAATTTGATACTTGTCTTTTTCCACTTGGCTTATTTCACTGGGCATAATACCCTCTAGCTCCATCCATGTTGTTGCAAATGGTAGGATTTATTTTCTTCTTAATGACAGAATAATATTCCATTGTGTATATGTACCACCTCTTCTTTATCCATTCATCTACAGATGGACACTTAGGTTGCTTCCATTTCTTGCCTATTGTAAATAGTGCTGCAATAAACATAGCAGTGCATATGTCTTTTTCAAACTGGGCTGCTGCATTCTTAGGGTAAATTCCTAGGAGTGGGATTCCTGGGTCAAATGGTATTTCTATTTTGAGTTTTTTGATGAACCTCCATACTGCTATCAACAATGTTTGAACTAATTTGCATTCCCACCAGCAGTGTAGGAGGGTTCCCTTTTCTCCACATCCTTGCCAACATTTGTTGTTGTTTGTTTTGGATGTTGGCCATCCTCACTGGTGTGAGGTGATATCTCATTGTGGTTTTAATCTGCATTGCTCTGATGATCAGTGATGTGGAGCATCTTTTCATGTGCCTGTTGGTCATCTGAATTTCTTCTTTGGAGAAGTGTCTATTTATGTCCTCTGCCCATTTCTTAATTGGATTATTTGCTTGTTGTTTGTTGAGGTGCGTGAGTTATTTATATATTTTGGATGTCAACCCCTTATCAGATATGTCATTTATGAATATATTCTCCCATACTGTATGATGTCTTTTTGTTCTACTGATTGTGTCCTTTGCTGTACAGAAGCTTTTCAGCTTGATATAGTCCCATTTGTTCATTTTTGCTTTTGTTTCCCTTCCCCGGGGGGATATATTCATGAAGAAGTCGCTCATGTTTATGTCCAAGAGATTTTTGCCTATGTTTTTTTCCAAGAGTTTTATGGTTTCATGGCTTTCATTCAGGTCTTTGATCCATTTTGAGTTTACTTTTGTGTATGGGGTTAGACAGTAATCCAGTTTCATTCTCTTACCTGTAGCTGTCCAGTTTTGCCAACACCAGCTGCTGAAGAGGCTGTCATCTCCCCATTGTATATCCAAGGCTCCTTTATCATATACTAATTGACAGTATGTGTCTGGGTTAATGTCTGGATTTTCTATTCTGTTCCACTGGTCTGTAGGTCTGTTCTTGTGCCAATACCAAATTGTCTTGATTACTGTAGCTTTGTAGTAGAGCTTGAAGTCTGGGAGCATAATTCCCCATTTTATTCCTCCTTCTCAGGATAGCTTTGGCCATTCGGGGCCTTTTGTGGTTCCATATGAATTTTAGAACTATTTGTTCCACTTTATTGAAGAATGCTGTTGGTATTTTGATCGGGATTGCTTTGAATTTGTAGATTGCTTTAGGTAGTATAGCCATTTTGACAATATTTATTCTTTATAGCCAAGAGCATGGGATGAATTTCCATTTGTTAGTGTCCTCTTTAATTTCTCTTAGGTCTTGTAGTTTTCAGGGTATAGGTCTTTCACTTCCTTCATTAGGTTTATTCCTAGGTATTTTATTCTTTTTGATGCAATTGTGAATGGAATTGTTTTTCTGATTTCTCTTTCTGTTAGTTCATCATTAGTGTATAGGAAAGCAACAGATTTCTTGTGTTAATTTTGAATCCTGCAACTTTGCTGAATTCAGATATTAGTTCTAGTAGTTTTGGAGTGGAGTCTTTAGGGTTTTTTATGTACCATATCATGCCATCTGCAAATGGTCACAATTTGACTTCTTCTTTACCAATCTGGATGCCTTGTATTTCTGTTTTGTCTGATTGCTGTGGCTAGGACCTCCAGTACTATGTGAATAATAGCGGAGAGAGTGGGCATCCCTGTCCTGTTCCCGATCTTAGATGAAAAGCCAGCTTTTCATTGTTAAGTATGATGTTAGCTGTGGGTTTGTCATATATGGCCTTTATTATGTTGAGGTACTTGCCCTCTATACCCATTTTGTTGAGAGTTTTTATCATGAATGCATGTTGAATTTTGTCAAATGCTTTTTCAGCATCTCTGGAGATGATCATGTGGTTTTTGTTCTGCTTTTTGTTGATGTGGTGGATGATGTTGATAGATTTTCAAATGTTGTACCATCCTTGCATCACTGAGATGAATCCCACTTGGTCATGGTGTATGATCTTCTTGATGTATTTTTTAATTCGGTTTGCTAATATTTTGTTGAGTATTTTTGCATCCACGTTCATCAGGGATATTGGTCTGTAATTTTCTTTTTTAGTGAGGTCTTTGGCCCCTCAGCTTTCGCTTGTCTGGGAATTTTTTAATCCCTCCCTCAAATTTAAATGATAATCGTGCTGGATACAGTATTCTTGGTTCAAGGCCCTTCTGTTTCATATGTTAAATATATCATTCCATTCTCTTCTGGCCTGTAAGGTTTCTGTTGAGAAGTCTGATGATAGCCTGATGGGTTTTCTTTTGTAGGTGATCTTTTTTCTCTCCCTCACTGCCTTTAATACTCTGTCCTTGTCTTTTATCTTTGCCATTTTAATTATTATGTGTCTTGGCATTGTTTTCCTTGGGTCCCTTGTGTTGGGAGATCTGAGGGCTTCCATGGTCTGAGAAACTATTTCCTTCCCCAGCTTTGGGAAGTTTTCAGCAATTATTTCTTCAAAGACACTTTCTATCCCTTTTACTCTCTCTTCTTCTTCTGGTACTCCTATAATGCGAATATTGTTCCGTTTGGATTCGTCACACAGTTCTCTTCATATTCTTTCATTCCTAGAGATCCTTTTATCTCTCTCTGCCTTAGGTTCTCTGTATTCCTGTTCTGATTTCTATTCCATTAACAGTCTCTTGCACCTCATCCAGTCTGCTCTTCAGCCCATCAATCGACTGCCTCATTTCTGTAATATCTCTTCTCATTTCCTCCCTTAGCTCTTGCATTTTTCTCTGTAGATGCATCAGCATGGTTCTGACTTTTATTCTGAATTTTTTCAGGGAGATTGTGTAAGTCTATCCCACCAGGCCCTCTCTCTGGGGTTGTCGGTGTGATCCTTGTCTGTACCCTATTCCTCTGTCTTTTCATGGCAAGAGAAGTGTTCGCTGGTAGGTACCATGTGTGTCAGGTGGGAGAACAAAGTCCCTTCATGCTTCTTGCTCTCCTTGCCCTTCTCTGGGGCCTGACCTGATTTCTTGCACACCGGTAGGCAGTCTCTGGGATAATCCCCAGAGCTGCCTATGTGTGGGGTCATGCTCAGCCTAGCCTATAGCACTGTGGGGGTTTGCAGTCTCGCTGGGAGCCTTCTGGCCCTCTTGGTGCTTTCCAGTCCTTGTTCTGAATTCTGGGGTCCTTCATGCTTTACTGCATGCCAGCCGGGAGTAGATTCTGTGAGGTTGCTGTAGGCAGGGCAGCTCCTCTGCTGTTCCGCAGCAGTGGCGGCTCTGCTGGACCCGCCGGCTGGGGGGAACGAGTGATAGGCTGCTGATCTCTATGGGAAGCCTTGGCATGGCTGCTTTGCTCAGTTGCCTGTCAGGGGGTCTGAAATTCCCCACGACTCCCAGCCTGCTGGGCTGAGTATGCTGGGACAATTTTGTTCCACTTTTGGGCCCTTGTCTCTTTAAGACTTTTAAAAAAGCACCTGCTTTTCTTTTGTCCCGGGGAGCCGGCTGAGGGTATCTGCTTGCAGTCTCTGTCTCAGATCCTGCCCTTTCATTTCTCTAATCTCTGACATAGCACGCGATGTGTTTGTGATCCCGGTGCAGATCACCAGGGCTGGTTATTTGTTGGGCCTGTGCTTCCACTCCCTCCCCACTCTGATTCTTTTTCTCCCACCAGTGCACTGGGGTGGGGAGTGCTCGGGTCCCACCGGGTCACGGCTTTGTATCTTACCCACTTTGTGAGGCACTGAGTTTTCGCAGGTGTAGCTGTAGCCTGGCTGTTGTACTGTACCTTCTGCTCTCTCTTTTAGGAATAGTTGTATTTGTTGTATTTTCACAGATATATATGGTTTTGGGAGGAGATTTCTGCTGCCTTGCTCATGCTGCCATCTTCTCAGAAGTCTCCAAGGTTCTAATTTTTTAAAAGGCATTTTAAATTCAGTTTTCATACGCTTAGTCTAGTGCTCTGTTCTTATCTGCAGTATACTGCTGCTTCTATAACAGTTATTTTAAAGTAGCATGACACCAGAGGAAATGATTAGACGACCTCGATTTTCAGTACTGATTCTACTTTTTGCTAGTTATTGACCTTAAATGGGCATAATCTAAAATCTCTGAGCCTTGGTACGTGAATCTGCAAGATAGAGATAATGATTCTGCTCTACCTATCTGAGTTTATGTTTATAGAACATGAACTGTATAGTTTAGTTTTAACTGTAAAGTGTGATATAAGTGTTAGTTGATAGTATTTATGAAATCTAGAAAGTACATCAAAT
Source organism: Phataginus tricuspis (assembly GCA_029783875.1). NCBI lineage: Eukaryota > Metazoa > Chordata > Mammalia > Pholidota > Manidae > Phataginus > Phataginus tricuspis. The sequence continues at coordinate 2,697 of JAQQAC010009170.1, read as the reverse complement.
ATTACTTTTAAGAGTCTCTCAGTTCTTAATTGTAGTAGCTCACTATTCTTTGATATTAGAATGTACATGGAGATCTTTATTTTTGAACTCGGAGAGAAGTTGTTACTATTTTTAGTCTAAATTCCTGAATTTTAATATTTCTATTTAATGCAAAACTGTGTATTAACCTAAAATTTCAATTCTGAACAGTGTACCTATAATAGTGCTACATACAGTAACTCCTATCATTTTTTTTAGTAACCCCTATCATTACTACTCATCAACTATGTGAACTTTTAAAGACCAGCATCTAGTAAAAGTACCTGGTACATAAAAACCTGATGTCTGTTGTATAAATTAAACAAAAAACAAACAAACAAAAGAATTTCAATTCTGCAACACTTCTTCATAGTATTGAAGCTCCTAGATGTTGATCTTTTACAGAAGTACTAAATATGAAGAAAGACAAAACTCCTTTATGTCTGTTTTTATTAATTTATTTTGATTGTATGCATTATTTTCAGCTAACAAATTGCATGCTCTTAATATGTTTTAGAAGATACCATTATGTATAGTCACTTTAATATGTGATTATTAAATGTTATAATGTCTGTCCTTTAATATTATTGCATTAATAGCTATCTTAGAAGGTCAAATAATGCATGTTGCTCACCAAAAGAAATCACGAAGAATATGGGATACTTGTTAATCTATGTTTGTCTGGTTTTAATTATTCTAACCTAAAATTCTTTATCTCAGATTTTTTGAAGCACTGAATTAAGGTAAATGAACTTCATTTCAGAGAAAGATTAGTTTTTTTAATTGAAGTATAATTTATATTTAGTAAAATGCATAGTGCATTAGGTTTTAAATCTGTATGTAAGATAAATATTATGCATGATCAAAATTACCCTGAAAAATTTCTTAGTTGTTCATAAAAGAATAGGCATTCTTTATCTCAGCAATTATAACATAGGTAGTTGTTTTTTCAGTTAGATAAGATTGTTATTTGGTTGAGCATCAGATGAGGTAATTTGCTTACAGTTAATAGTCATGTGGCCTAAAAAATTGTTGAAACACTGTAATCACCTTTAAGCTCAATTAATTTCTTTATTTTACATGCATGTGTGCTGTAACTTACTCTATTTAAGAAGGAAGACGGCACATGCTTTTCAGAATTTGATCTTTAAATTTGATGGTCCACTCAGGTATTCTTAAAGTTGATAGTCTCTGGAGGACGGATTCAAGCTATCAAAGCTTACAAGAGATTACTGATACAGTCAGAATATTAATTTTTTGGTTTTGAGTGGAGAAAATACCTTCACAGTGATTGACTTATTCCATGTATTCTCACTATCCAAGCACTTGGAGGAGTAAATTAATGACCATAAGGTTATTTGGTGATTGTAAATCACACACAATAACTTGATGATCTTGATGGATGCTTTAAATTCTTGTTCTGAACAATTCAGTTAAGCAGTCTGTTCTCCCACCCTAGAGCTTAGCGCTGGTGATGTGTGGATAATCAACTCTACCAGACAGTATCTCTGCTTAAAAAGAGTATATGTAAAAATTTTACATGCCAGGTTTCCAACTTGGGAATCTGAGTGGTTGGTAATACCTCTCTGCCAAGATAAGGGGAGAAAGAATAGTTTTCAGAAGATGTCGGGTTTGAACCTACTGAGTCTGAAATATCTGTAGTATAACCAAGTGAGATGACTAGCATTAATTATAGATGTAGGTCTGCATCTTGGAGAGCAGACATAGTTTGGGGAGTAGTCAGCAAATAGATGATAACCCGAGGGAATGAAGGAGATGGGCCTAAAAGTACATACAGAATGAGAAAAAGGCTGAAGACAGACCTGCGGGAACTTAAAAACTAAGTACAGAGCAAGAGGTTCCTGTAAAGTATTTTGAGAAAAAAATGGCAGAGAGCCAAGAATAATACTAGAGGAGTGTTATTACAAGCTAGAAACCAAAATAAAAGAATAAGGAGAGACTGATCAGCAATATCGAATCGTACAAATAGGTTGAATATGAGGGGAATTAATATGTCTATTGGGTTTAACAATAAGGAGATTGTTAGTGACCTTAGTAAGCGCAACTTCATTAGACTTTTGGGGATTGAAGCCAGATGGTGGTAGACTGGGGGCAGTGGGTGTGAGGTATGGGGATGAAGGATAGTAAATATGGACAGTTCTCTAATGAACTGTTGAGTGCAAAAAAGAAAACAAACCTAGTAGAGTAGGGAAGTATTTGTTTATAGATACAGTTTTTAAAAATGGGAAAGAGTGTATTTTAATTCTTTTACTCATTCTACAAATATCACTGAGCTCCTCTTCAGTGCTGGCACTAGGTATATGGTGGTGAGCAACATGGATATAGTCTTTGCCCTCTGTGACACCAGTAAGTATATATGACAATATATGTAGGCAGAGGACAATAAATATGTCATTAATTATGTTATCAGTGATGGAGTGATGGTCCTAGAAAGTGGACGGGAAGTCATTTAAAGGCCCAGAAAGACAAATTTAATGCTATGATTGGACAGATTAGACTTAGGCATGAAGAAGGACTCCTTTGTTCTGGACAGAATAAAAATGGTGGGGCTATTTGGATACCTGTTGCCAGTCATACAGATTAATAATATAAGTACCTTATGCAAAATGCATAATTTTTACCTCACAATTGAAAAGATGTACTTCAGCTTAAAATAAT
>JAQQAC010009165.1:92171640-92203919 GCA_029783875.1 Phataginus tricuspis | reverse complement strand
GTTTATGTTCATGCTTGACAAGACATTCTTAGCTAACTAATGGTGTCAATTCCTTTACAATAAATGTGATGAACTTCATGCAGTCACACCTGCCTTTATCTCAGGTGATCAAAAGGACATTTAAGCACAAGTAACAACAGCACCACTAGACAAAGGAGGTCACAGCGAACTGAGAAGCTCTGCACAGTAGAAACAAGCCGCTCAGTGGGAAGGAGACCTGCAGGAGACGCGGGGAGCCCAGGCAGCCTACCTGTAACATGGACAAAGGACGGGAAGAGACATTTCTACAATGAGAAGCACAGTTGGCCAACAGACATATGAAAAGGTGCTAACATGTGTCAGCATGACAGAAATGCAAACCAAAACCACAGGGAGATGCCCTCTCCCACCCAGTAGGATAACCACTATCAAAAACCAAAAGACAAGTGTAAGTGGAGAAACTAGAGCCTGTGTGCACTGCAGGCAGGAACGTGAAATGGTGCGGCTGCTGTGGAAGACAGCATGGTGATTCCTCAAAACACTTAACATACAATTACCATTATCACCCAGCAATGAGACCTCTGGGTACATGTCAAAAAGACCTGGAAGGGGGAATCTCAGAGACATTTGCACAGTCGTGTTCACTGCAGCATTATTCACAGTGGCCAAGAGGTGGAAGCAACACAAGTGTCCACTGACAAATGGACAAAGGAAATACAGTCTAACCACTTCAGATTTCACATATAAGGGATACCACAAAGATTCTCTTTTTCTATCTGGCTTGTTTTGCATAGCATAATGCCCTCCAGTTCCATCCATGTTGTTGCAAATCTGAACTCTATTTTTCCCACAGAGTAAGTTGATTTTTTTTTACTTCCATCAGCTTTGAAGTAGGACTTTCTTTTATACTTGCATAATTTTGAATATTTAAATTGTTACTGTTTCCATGAACATTTGCCACCTTCCTTCAGAACAACTGACAGAAAAATCAGTGATTTATTATTTAGAATTATAAGTATCATTAAAATATAAATAAATAAACTTCCAAACAAGGTTTCATGTCAGTAGCATTTCTACTTAAGTTAGGAAAGCCTCTCAATGAGTCATGGGACATGCTGTACACACATGCACACGCACACACACAGTAAATATACAGAAAGACACACACAGACATATTAACAACCAATTCCAAATTTTCAGATCCAAGAATTCAACATTTCTTAATTTTCTTGAAGTCTTTTCTAGGTTGTCTAACCCCATTTCTTCTTGCTTTGCCCCAGATAGACAACTCTCCTTTCTCCAGAGTTGAGAAACCTATGTGCCACACCTACAGGTCAAGAATGGGTACGTGAGCTAAAGTTCTCATCTTTTGAGTCGACACTGGGCCTGGGCGACCAAGGACCATGTCTGAGTGTAGTCTTCAGTAGCCTTTTCTGATATCCCTAGTGTGTCCTACATATATTCTCTTTGGAGGCGTATGCCCGCTGTCTCTGAAGCCTTCAATCCTCCCCATACCCAGTACAGTGGGCACCTTGAGTCCTAAAGGAGGACCCCCCCTTGAAACATCATTAGATATCCCTTTTTGGCAGCAGGCACTGGGGACTCACCTACTTGTACTTTTCAATCACTCTACATGGTTAGTATTTTGTAATAGTTGAAATACAGGTTTGAAAATCATGTTTATTCTATGTTGGTCCTAGAATCTGATACAGCCTTAATGGAATGAGGACATTGGAGCTGTTTTAGCTATCCTCTAGTAAATGCACATGTTCAAGAGCACATTGTTGACATCTCCTGCTGCTTTTGTCTCTCTCTAGTCCCTTTGCCCCTTATGACATTGTGACTGGGGCAAGACAGTCCCCAGTGTGGACAAACAGGGACCTGAGGTACACTGAGAGTCCCATTCTGGACAGCTAGGTTCAATGCGGAATGTGGTGGGGCCTGATTTTTGCTTAATTTGTAGGGGGACTTAGGACTGAGATGTAGGTCTCATCTCTACCTGGGAAATCAGTCTTGGGCATACAAGGAATCACCTTCCCATATGACTCTGTGAGATAATAGCAAATATGTCCTTGTGTCTCCCCCAGTTCCCGGCACAAAGCTCCTGAAACCCTTGTCTTTTCCTACGAGACAAGAGCACGAGGAGCATCTTTTGTTCTTACATTTGGTTTCTGACCCTGGAACCTAAGACAGAGCTACTGAACCCCTTGTAAATTCCTGGGTGACAAGAGTGTCTTTTGTTCTAATGAGGCGACTCTATTTAGGGTCTGGGAGGGTATGCGGGTATCTGTGATTATTCCTTAGATGTTCTGTGTGTAGGACTGTGAAGATCGCTTTGAGGGCATGTGAGGGTCTGGGGGGGGGCACCCCCTTGTGGGTCTGTGAGGGAAGGTCTGGGAGGGCCAGAGAGTGTGTCTGTGGGGTTCTCCATTGTTGGCCTCAAGCAGTCATGGCAGGAGAAGGGCACAGGGGCTTGTCTGCCCTGTTTCCTGCTGTCCCTTCAGCCCCGTCTATGGCACTTACCCTGCAAGGGTGTCAGTGCCCTATACCCCCATTCCCAGAACTCACCTCTTGGGCCTGTGAGAGGACCCAGCTGCCCCGAGCCTTGGGGTCCCCTCTGTGCCCCTCACCTGACCCAAGGGGAGGGTTTATCCACCCACGGTCCCAGTCCCCCATTCCCTGGCTGGGCTCTCACACGGGGCCCTTGGAAGAGCCGGGGAGCTGCTCCCAGAGGTGGGATCAGGCTCTACGGGAGAACAGGACACGAGAGTCTGCGCCCACTTGGGCCCTCCAGCCTGGCCTGGCCCACATGTGGGTGGGGCAGTCCTGACAGGCATTGGGCAGGGCTGTTCCATGGTCCCTGCTGATATCAGGGCTCCTGGAGGAGCAGGACTGTCACCCAGGGATGGCCCTGAGGCTGACCCACTGTATGTCCTGCCTGTGGCTCAAAGCTGGCATTGCTGTAGAGGAACTGATAATCTCCAGCTTTCCCGTGGGGACCGGCCGGCATGGAGGGGGTGTAGGCTGGAACAGAGCACACGGTGGACCATCTATCCTGGACTGCACCCTCATTCTGGACAGGTCGCTTCCAGCCCATTGTGTGACAGATCCTGTGTGATGACCTCTTCTCCCTCTGGGCCCTGGGCTAGGCAGCGCTGGGAGCCAGGCAAGCACTGCTGTGGGACCCCAGGGCCGTCCCTCACCCTTTAATGTCCCCTGGGAGCCTTCCTTGGGCCACGTGTGGAAGTAAAGGTCACAGGCCCTGAGTCAATCTTAAGGACCCAGCCCTGTGCAGGTTTATGCAATATATTATGGGAAAGTCAAGCTTCCCTGACTGTGTGAGCCTGGCCCTCTGTCACAGGTCCACATGGCACGTCTTGGGCTCCGTGAGCTGGTGTGGGTGCAGACCAACTCCTGGTTTTATTGATTCTTTCTAGTGTTTTATTCCTCTCAGTTTTATTGAGTTCTGCTCTGATCTTTATTATGTCTCTCATTCTACTGACTTTGGGCCTCTTTTCTTCACCTTTTTCTAGTTTCGCTAATTATGAATTTAGACTGTTCCTTTGGGATTGTTCTTTCTTGAGGTAAACCTGTATTGCTATATACTTTCCTCTTAGAACTGTCTTCACTATATCTTGCAGCTTTTGGGGTTTTTTAGTTGTTGAATTCACTTGTCTTCATATATTGCTTGATCCTGATTTTATTTGGTCATTGATTCATTGATTATTTAGGAGCATATTGTTAAGCCTGCATGTGTTTATGGGCTTTTTGGTTTTCTTTGCATAATTTATTTCTAATTTCGTACTTTTGTGGTCTGAGAACCTTCTTGTCACTATTTCAATCCTTCTGAATTTACTGATGCTCTTTTTGTGGACTAATATGTGATCTATTCTGGAAAATATTCCATTTGCACTTGAGAAGAATGTGTATCCTGCTGCTTTTGGGTAAAATGTTCTGTAGATGACTGTTAGGTCCATCTGTTCTAATGTGTTGTTCAATGCCTCTGTCTCCTTACTTATTTCCTGTCTGGCTGAGCTGTCCTTTGGAGTGAGTAGTGTGTTGAGGTCTCCTAAGATGAGTACATTGCATTCTATTTCCCCCTTTAATTCTGTTAGAGAGACTATTTCTGAAATAATATGTGTTTCACTTATTTAGGTGTTCCTATATTGGGTGCATAGAAATTTTAATGATTATATCCTCTTGTTGGACTGACCTCTTTATCATTGTTTTATCTTTCTTTCTCTTGTAACTTTCTGTTTTGAAATCTATTTTATTTGATACAAGTACCACAACTCCTGCTTTTTCTCCCTATTATTTGCATGAAATGTCTTTTTCTATCCCTTCACTTTTAGTCTATGTATGTCTTTGTATGGTTTGAAGTGAGTTTCTTGTAGACAGCATATAGATGGTTCTTGATTTTTTATCCATTTTGTAACTCTATGTCTTTTGAATGGTACATTCAGTCCATTTACATTTTATGGTGATTATCGATAGATATGTACTTTTTGCCATTGGAGGCTTTAGATTCATGGTGACAAAAAGTTTAAGGCAGCTTCTTCCCTATCTAACAGTCTAAGTTAACTCGCTTATTACACTAATTCAAACACAATCTAAATGGTCTTTTTTTTCCTCCCTTCTTTTTCTTCCTCCTCCACTCTATATATTAGGTGTAATTTTCTGTACTCATTGTGTATCCTTTGACTGAGTTTGTGGGTGCTTGGTTTAATTTTGCCTTTGCTTAGTAATTAATTGGTCTACTTCCTTTACTGCGGTTTTATTTTCTCTGGTGACAGTTATTTTGCCTTAGGAGCACTTCCATCTAGAGCAGTCCCTTTAAAATACACTGTAGAGATAGTTTATGGGTAGTAAATTCCCTCAACTTTTGCTTATGTGGAATTTTTTAATCCCTGCTGTAAATTTAAATGATCATCTTGTTGCGTATTCTTGGTTGTAGGCCCTTCTGTTACATTGCATCAAATATATCATGCCATTCCCGTCTGGCCTGTAAGTTTTCTTCTGAGAAGTCTGATGATAGCCTTTCCTTTATACATGATCTTTTTTTCCCTGGCTGCTTTTAATATTCTGTCCCTGTCTTTTATCTTTACCATTTAATTATTATCTGTCTTATTATATGTCTTGGTGTTGTCTTCCTAGGGTCCCTTGTGTTGGGAGATCTGTGCACTTCCATAATCTGAGAGACTGTTTCCTTCCCCAGATTGGGGAAGTTTTCAGCAATTATTTCCTCAAAGACACTTTCTATCCCTTTTTCTCTCTCTTCTTCTGGTACCCCTATAATGAGAATATTGTTCCATTTGGATTGTTCTCACAGTTCTCTTATTATTCTTTCATTCCTAGGGATTTTTTTCTTTCTGTGCCTCAGCCTCTTTGTTTTCATGTTCTCTCATTTTTATTTCATTTACCATCTCTTCTACCTCATCTAATCTGCTTTTAAATCCCTCCATTGTATATTTTTATTTCAGATACTATATTTTTCAAAGTTTGTATCTCTTTCTTGAAGTCATCCCTGAGACCTTGAATATTTTTCTGTAGCTCCCTGTGCATGTTTTTGATTTTTACTTTGAAATCTTTATCAAGAGGATTGGTGATTTCAGTTTCACTTAGCCCTCTTTCTGGTGTCTGTTGGATTCTTGTTTGAACAAGATTTATTTGCTGTTTCATATTTTTAGTGATTTCTATGGAATAATAACTTTGGGTAGATGGCACACTCTAGTGCCCAGAAGCTCTACTCCATGGAGCTTCCCAGCATCTGGAGTGATGGCTGGGGCCGCAGGTGCATGGCAGTGGCACCTGCTGGGATGAAAGAGATCTTTCCTCCTTCCTGGCTTCAGTGCCTGCTTCCACTTCCAGGTCCAGAGAGGAGCCTCTGCATTGTGCCCCTGTAGCTACCATAGTTAGGGCCACCTTCCAGCTGGCATGGCCCAATAGTGGGAGCAACAAATGTGTGGACTGTGCCTACCAGGATGAAGGAGTGGCAGGCTGCATATAGCAGTGGTGGGCCTCAGTGGTGCATTCCCAGCCAATGGTATGGTTCATCCAAAGCTCCTGAAAGTTCCCAACCTGCTGGGATGAGTGTGCCAGGATGATTTTGTCCATCTGTCCCTTCCCCTCAGCAGCAAGCTCTGTGTAATCTTTGCCCCTTTAGCACCCATCTCACTGTTGGCAAGTCTTTCAATATATTCCCCTTTCCTTTTTCTCTGAGTGACTGGTTGTGGGTACCTGTTATCCACAAGCTGTTGGAACCTCACTCTCTCCAAGTATGCTACCTGTCTTTGCTCTCCGACCCCACTAACCTCCAGAGCACCATGCAATGTGGGTTCATGCTCCTGGAGAAGATCTTGAGAGCTGGGTGTTTAGTAGTCCTGGGCTTCTGCTCACTCCCCGCTCCATTTTTCTTCCTCCTGCCTGTGAGCTGGGTTAGAGGGTGGGCTTTGGTCTCACCAGATCACAGCTTTGCTACTTTACCCTTTTCTGTGATGTCTCCTCTTTTTCCAAGATGTAAGCAGTCTGTTGCAGTCTTCAGCTCACTCTTTCAGTATTAGTTGTATTTGCTGTATTTTTGTCTTTTATGTGGTTTTGGGAGGAGGATTCTGCCTCGCTTCTCATGCCGCTCTTTTTCCTCTCTACCTCCCTGATCTTCTTTACATATAGCTACACTCCTTCTGGCCAACAAATAGAAACTCTACTTCTGACCTGCATGGTGGCCATAAATGACAAAAGGGCTAAGTGACAAAACGTATATTTAGTGCAAACTCAAGACTACTTTAAACGATTAGGCAAAGATAAAAGATTGGAAAAAAAGAGACTAAAATGCTAACAATAGTTTCTCTGTGGCCCTGGGAAAACATTTCAATATTGTTTTGTTCAAATTTTCCGCAGTAAGAATTCTTTACTTAATAAGGAAAGTAATGTTAAGAAAATAGAACTAAACACTCCATCAAGACATACCTATACAGGAGGGCACTAAAATTGAAATCAAGGGTGCCTTAGAAGACTGGAACCTGATTTTCTTCTGCCAATTCCCTCCTAATTGTTGACTTTCTTCACTTCTACCTTCAGGAGACTTCACATCACATGGACACAACATTAGCCACTGGAACCCAGGGACAGGTAGTGCCTCCAGCAGCATCTGTGTGTCAGATCCCAGACAGGGATTCTGACTGTTCCAGTTTGGGTCCTGGAACTCTCTGGACACATGTGAATTTGGGGAGAGAGTTCCCTGCCTTGCCTGGCCCCATTTACCTAGGATCCATATCAGGAAGTACAAGATCTCCCCACAAAGGGCTTCTGTTAATAGCAGAAGGGGCAAAGGAAGGCTGACAGCAAATCTGAGCAAGAAACTGTAACATCTTTGTGCGTTTGTGTAGCAGCCAGGATAGGCACCTCTTCATGAGGTTATAGGGCCACCTGCATCCTATATGTGAAAGCCACACTTAGGGATCATTCATTGCAACCCATTAGAGGAGGTGAAGGATCACTGAGCCTACAGCCCCAACCTTGGAAAGGCTATTGGGGACACTGCGTATACCTCAGTGGGGACATCTCTACCATTACCTGCTTGGCTTGAAATTATTTGGCGAAGGCCCACCATGGGTAGCTGGTTGTCTCTCCTGTAGGAGGAAGAAGCCAGATCATAGCTCTCCTCCTCTGACTCCTGTGAGAGTCATAAGGTGCATGATCTTAGGAGCCAGAAAAAAAAGTCCTGTCATTGTACTTTTTTTTAGAGTTGCTGTGAAATGCACTTGGGGACATGTTTCTCATCCCTTCTGGGATATGCTGCCCTTTGACACAAAGGCCAACCTAGGGCTGCCCTGGGGGCCTGAGGACCACATACTGATAAGAGCATGCCAAGGACCCAGGACCTCTAAGGCATGGAGGGCACTTCTGGGAGCTCTGATTTGTGCCAATATCAGGATCCCACACCTGTAACAAGGAACTAGAACTCTGGGTGGGATTACGGGGATCTTTTTGCAGAAAGGGGTTTAATTACAATCACAGGGTTCTCTGAAATTGTAAAACTACATTTACCCCATCAATGTCCACACTGGTTTTCCTAAACCCTGAAGGTGTGAGCCCAGAATTGCCCCTCCAAAGGGAAGAGCTGTGACTGGCTATTCATGTGTAGTTAGGGGCAGATTCCTGTCAGGTTGTAAAACTTAGAGGGCTGTATGGAGATCTGAGCTTGAAAGTGGAAGGCCATCAGTTTACAATATGACAAAAGTGTTGGAGATGGATGGTGGTGAGGGCTGCAGAAAATGTGAATGCACTTAGTGCCACTGCATTGTGAAGGTAAAAATCGATAAAATAAAAACATTTTTGTTATGTCTTTCTATCCACAATTTCTGAAACTGTCCAGAAAACCAATGTGGAACCTAACCAATATCCATGGAACAGTAAAGCTTGCAGAGCAATGTACAGGGCTCCCCACTGTGTTCAGAGCAGCCTCACAACACAGGTCCTCCAAAAAGGGGGATACAAAAGTGATAGTCTGCTTATTGGGAAAATTTTGGTATTTGTTACTTTAAAAAATCTTTAAGTGGTTATCATAAAAGGAAGAAGTAAAATTTTTTGTTTGGTTCTATACTCTTTGCTGTTCAAAATTATTTTTCAGCTTGAATTCATAGATGTGATATGCTATAGTGTTTTCAGGACTGTAGATTCCTGAGGATTTAGTCACTTAAACGTTTATGAGGAGTAACATGCCCTCCTTCCTCATTTACCAACATTTGCTGGGCACCTATCTCAACAGGCCACTAAGCTGAGGGGAACTGACTGCTCAGCCAGGTGGTCATGTAGGTCGACTGAACATGTTTCTGAATAATTTGTTCTCAGGGGCTATTTTGATGGTTGTAACCATGATTTAGGAAGCCACCTGAGGGTGAGATCAGACTTTATCTTTGCAATAAGAATTCATGCCCTGGAGAGAGGCTTGAGCCTCAAACCTTTCAGGCCCAGGGTTCAGCAGCTTCTAGACATGGGCCAGGACACAGACAGAGTTTCTGTCCCAGATGAACACCCTGGCTGGATGGTGGACCAAGGAGGTGGCCCTGAAAGGGGATTTTGAGGAGTGGTCAGCCCCCTTCCATCTGCACCCCTGGAAATGCTTGTGGCAGAGCAAGAAATGACACCAGCAGGTAGCTGTCCATCTTCCCAGAAGCATCCAGCCTTAGATGGCTGCTGGTTCATGACTATTGCTCACAAGGCCAATTCTTTGGTCAAAAGGGATTGAAGATATATGTGTCACAATGTAAGGTGCTGGAAAGAAGTGTCACAAATATCTACAGCAGAGATGCCCTGGGACTAAGTGTGGTGACCTCACTCTCAGGTCAGATGCTTGGGGATGGCACATGGCCAGATGCCCAGGGATGGGACTTCAGCCTGCAAGGCACCTCTCGGGCACAGAGAGGGGACCCAGACCAGTCTTGTGGTGAGGGTTGGTCCCACTGAAATCAGGATTTGACTATCAAAGGGACTTATAGATAGGCTGGGTAACCACACTCTCTGGTGGCTGGAAACAGAGTTTAAGGGATTTAGACAAAATTGTAACATTCAATTATTAACAAGCAGCCTAAGTGTCAGGCCATCTAATCACATCTGGGCCATTTTATGCTCCTCTGTTACTTATTTATGTTGCAATGTAGTGCATGTGTATGTGTGTGATGTGAGTGTGCTTATATGTGTGTGTGTGTGTATGCATATATTGCACACATGTGTATGTATATGTTTACATTAGTGTATATGTGTATAAGTGTATGTGTATATGTGTGTCAGGTATATGTTCTTACATGTAACTTTATGCTTATGTATATGTTTATGTGTGCATATATGTACATAAGTGTGTATTGTATGAGTGTATGCTTTTGTGCACATGTGTATAAGTTTGTGGGTGTGATGTGTGTATTGTATATAAATGTGTACATTTGTATGTCTTTCATGAGGTAAGGATCTCTCTTGCCAAAATGAAAATCTTGTTGTCTTGTTGGAAAAATCTTGAAGATTTGTTCTGTTCTTCTACCCAAGAGACATGATCCTCCCAGAACACCCTGGAGCACCCATTTCCACAATCAGGGTGACTAATAGCATTATGACCACTGTATTCCTTCCCACACTTTGAGGGCTTCTTCCTGCTGTGTGAGCCCGATGGGGTTCTGCAGAGCCCTCGAGGCTTCATCACACCAGCACTGATGACAATCTGTCTGTCCTCCAATAAAAGAGGGTGAGTCACTCTAAAGGAAGGCCAGTGCTACTTCCTCTAAATCATGTAGTTCTGTGACCAAAATCTGAATGGGCATGAGAAGTCATGCATTTCATGCTAAGCATGCATAATTCAGCCTCTGCAGGGAAAGTCAGCAAACCAAAGTCCTTTTGGTGCCCCACTCTCCTCCTGGGGCTTGGGTTTGGTAATAATGACTCCTTGACTTTTAGTGCAATTTGTTGCAATGAATGTTTCAGCTTTTTTTCTAGACATATTTTAATATAACTGAAATAATACAAAATGTATAGTTTTATACCCTGCATTTTCTAACCTAACATTAAGAGAGCTATTTTTAATGTTATTAGGTACTCAGATACATCAGTTTTGATGGCTGCAGAATCCTATAATAGTGTCATCATATCCCCATTGACTTCAGTATTCTTCACCATGAAACACTTAGACATCTTTCCCATTATAAATAAAGCTGGGATAGACAACTTTATGCCCTTCTTAAGAAATGTATTTTGGACATGAAACTGCTTTTGCTTTTATCACATGACAAAATCTGAGGCGAGCAGGACTTACTGCTGAGCAAAAAGTTACAGTTGTGTTGCTCTCTCTCTGGTTTCTTTTTTTCCTGGAATCATTATTTTATTGTTTCATTCATTAACTGTTGAGATGTCTTATATCACTTTCCTACTATATTTTTTTCTATACTTAATAGCTTTTAGAATACTACTCTTTGGGCAAGAGCAAAAAAGTTAATCTTTTCAATAAACATCACGAGAGACAAAAATGTAAATTAATCGTTATATTTACTAAAAAAAACTTTCAGCTTCAAAACTCATTCTGAGTAATGCTGTGTGAACTTTTTGGATTGCTTTCAAATCTGGGGAGCCTCCATCAAGCTTTACTTTTTTTCATACCTAAACTGTAGGATGTCAAGACATGTCAAGTATCCTCATCTAGTGATTTTCTTGGAATGCTCATTGACTTCAGGATGGGGAGAGAAAAGGAAATGCTCGTTGAATAGTCAGAATTCTTGACCAGTTTGGCATGGTCATGCTCTTGCCCATCTGGGCCATTGTCCTGAATCGTGTGCAGTCCCCTCACTGGGAGGCAGCCTCAGTAAGCTTGGCTCATCTCTTTGTGTGGCTGCCATGTGTAGGGGCCACGGGCAGGCTTCCCCAAGATGTGTCATTGTGCTGTGCATACTATGTCAGAGATGAAAACAGTCAAGGCTCAAAAGACTAAGAGAGAATTTTTTTGTTTGCTTATAGTTGATATACAATAACATATTGGTTTCAGATGTATAACATGGTGACTCGATAATTATATATATTACTAAATGCTCAGCACAGTAAGATAGTTAACCTCTGTTACCATGCCAAGTTATTACAATATTATTGGTAATATTCTCTACATAGTACTTGCATTCCTATGACTAATTCATTTTATCATATGGAGGTTGTACCTCTTTATCCCCTCACCTATATCACCCACCCCCCAACTAAAAGTCTGTGTCAATATTTATGGGTCTGTTTGGTTTTTGTTTGTTTTCTTTTGTCTTGGAGACCACGCCCCCACCACCACTAACTGCATGAAAGATTATAGAGGGAGGACCTGCGGCATGAGGAGAGTGGTCACCACAGAAAACTGCATTGTAATGTGAGGAACGGGTGGGAGACAGGGAGGAACTGGCAAAGTCTGTTATAATACCTCTCTGTCCCGTAGTTTTCATGGGGCCCAGAAAACCTTTGATTAACTAACTTTTACTCCCTCATATTCCTGTGAATTGTTTCTCTTTTTCCTTTGATGTCCCAAACCCTACCCTCTTCTCCTTAATTCAGAATGACATATATTATTGTCACTGACTGTCCTTGGAATCTCCTGCTGTTGATTCTCCACACATATGTACTTAACTTTGGGGGTTTTTTTTTCTTCTTCTGTTAGTCTGTATCATGTCAAATTGATTTGTAGACCAGTTAGATAAACCTTGAAAGGTAAAGGAAATTTCTTCACCAACACCTGCCATCTGGGTCATTGTTCTCATTTTTCTAGTCTTCAAACATTACTGTGATTGAAAGCCAGCCTTCAGCTGGGTCCCTGCCTACCTCTTGCTGGGACCCTACTGGAGAACTTTGTCAGGAAAGGTTAGATTAGATTACCTTTCACTCCCTTCAAAGCTTGGCTTTCAGGTCCATTGTGGAGTCAGGAATTCTGGTGTGGATGTCAAATGCTGAGCATTGACCCTTTCCTCTGTGTATTCCTTTTGTTGAAATCCAGATAATCTGTGAGAAAAGGATTTGCTTTCCTGTAAAGGGGAAATGTCCCTATAAAAGGAAGTCAAAAAAGAAAAGAGCACTAACATTTCCAGAAAACCGTAACTTCATCATGTACATTACAGGACCAGGTAGCTACAGGGCACCCTCACTATGTGAATGAAGTCTCCCTGCACTCAACTCACCCTGCTCTGGACATGTTCTACAAGAAATGATAAAAAAAAAAAGTAGGGAAATAAGGGGTGCAAGCATGGTACAACATTCAAAAATGCATCAACATCATTCATTACATCAATAAAAAGAAGAACAAAAATAACATAATCATCTCCATAGATGCCGAAAAATCACTTGACAAGATTCAACATCCATTCATGATAAAAACTCTCAACAAAATGGGCATAGAGGGCAAGTACCTCAACATAATAAAGGCCATGTATGACAAACCAACAGCCAACATCATACTTAACAGTGAAAAGCTGAAAACTTTTCCTCTAAGATCAGGAAAGAGACAAGCATGCCCACTCTGCCCACTTTTATTCAACGTTGTACTGGAGGTCCTATACATGGCAATCAGACAACACAAAGAAATAAAATGCATACAGATTGGTAAGGAAGAAAGTAAACTGTCATTGTTTGCAGATGACATGATATTGTACATTAAAATCCCTAAAGAATTCACTCCAAAACTACTAGAACTAATATCTGCATTCAGCAAAGTTGCAGGATAGAAAATTAATACACAGAAATCTGTTGCATCCCTATACACTAACTACACTAACAATGAACTAGCAGAAAGAGAAATTAGGAAAACAATTCCATTCACAAATGGCATCAAAAAGAATAAAACACCTAGAAATAAACCTAACCAAGGAAGTGAAAGACCTATACCCTGAAAACTATAAGACACCCTTCAGGGAAATTAAAGAGGACAATAATAAATGGAAATACATCCCATGCTCTTGGGTGGGAAGAACTAATACTGTCAAAATGGCCATCCTGCCTAAAGCAATCTACAGATTCAATGCAATCCCTATCAAAATACCAACAATATTCTTTAACAAACTAGAACAAATAGTTCTAAAATTCATATGGAACCACAAAAGACCATGAATAGCCAAAGCAATCCTGAGAATGAAGAATAAAGCGGGGGGTTTACACTCCCCAACTTCAAGCTCTACTACAAAGCCACATAATCAAGACAGTTTGGTACTGGCACAAGATCAGAGCCATAGATCAATGGAATAGAATAGAGAGCCCAGATATAAACCCACACATATATAGCCAATTAATATATGATAAAAGGGCCATGGACATACAATGGGGAAATGACAGCCTCTTCAACAGTTGGTGTTGGCAAAACTGCACAGCTACATGTAAGAGAATGAAACTGGATTACTGTCTAACTCCATACACAAAAGTAAACTCAAAATGGATCAAAGACCTGAATGTAAATCATGAAACCATAAAACTCTTAGAAGAAAACATAGGCAAAAATCTCTTGAATATAAACATGAGCAATTTTTTCATGAACATATCTCCTCAGGCAAGGAAAACAAAAACAAAAATTAACAAATGGGACTACATCAAACTAAAAAGCTTCTGTACAGCAAAGGACACCATCAGTAGAACAAAAAGGCATTCTACAGTGTGGGAGAATATATTCATAAGTGACATAGCCAATAAGAGGTTGATGTCCAAAATATATAAAGAGCTCACATGCCTCAACACCCAAAAAGTAAATAACCTGATTAAAAAATGGGCAGAGGATCAAAACAGACATTTCTCCAAAGAAAAAATTCAGGTGACCAACAGGCACATGAAAAGATGCTCCACATGGTAATCATCAAAGTAAAGCAAATTAAAACCACAATGAGATATCATCTCACACCATTTAGGATGGCCAACATCCAAAAGAAGCAACAACAAATGCTGGCAAGGATGCAGAGAAAGGAGAACCCTCCTACACTGCTGGTGGGAATGTAAATTAGTTCAACCATTGTGAAAAGCAGTATGGAGGTTCCTCAGAAAACTAAAAGATAAGATCTCCCCTTAAGTCATGGAGTGTCACAAAGTGAGGGAAACCCTTTGAAGAAATGTTTAAATGGAGACAGTGACAGAGGGTTAGGAACTCAGCTGTGGGTAATGACCTTGTATAGGGCCACTGGGAGGCATGTGGTCTCTTGGTTCCTGCCACCCTTGGTGGTGGGAAGGTCAAAGTTAGCATCAGTGTTGTGTCCTAAAATTCCTTCAGTGATGTTTGATAATTGACAGTTTGTCATCCCTTGTTTGGCATAGCCCTGTGGGGATGCCTGCTGGCTTGTCCTGAGGACAAATCCTGGTTTCCACACATATCAACTAAGGAACTCCCCAAAGCTCTCCAAGCTTCAGTTTATTTAGTAAGATGGGGATACATGTTACAAAGAGATGAAAGGCTGTGATGCAAGCAGAGTTTGTGAGTGGTAACACATTCCAAGTTTTCTACTTGCTCCAAGAGGCCACAAGGAGGCAAGGTAGCACTTGGACGCATTTTTCCCATTTTTGTTGATCTGTACTTGTTAAGATTTCATAATGATTACTTGGATAGCTTTTTAAGTGAAATAAATAACAAGTGCAGAAGAAACTGCTAGAAGGACAATGAGCAGGGTCTCTGAGAATCCTTGAAAGCAGCCACTACCAAGTTTTTTACTGAAAAATCTAATGAGAGGAGGTGATCCAGGTAGAGGATGAGCTTCCTGTCCCATCCCCAGGAGCAGGACATTAGGAATGTATGACATTATTCTCATGATCCAGGAGCTGATTAGGTTATTGTTCCAGGTGGTAATTAACATTCACCTATTCTATAGTTTTAGAACAAACCAGTACCTTTTACAACATATTGTGAAGAGGTCAGAACCTAAAGACTGAAATTCTAAGGGAACTGTTTTGCTAGCGATTTCATTTAGATGGGACCAATTGAAGATTCAGCCCACCAGAAATAAAGTTGTTTTTAACATTCTTATTTTTATGAGAATCTGAAAGAAAAGATGAAGCAGCCCAGCTTCCCAGATGGATACCTGGTCAGCAGGTTGACCAAGGCTAGGCCTGGCTTCAGCATTGCATTTTCCAAGAGATTCTGTCCACAATTGACCTATTTCAGGGCACCATGCATATCTGACTTAACAAGCAATGAAAGCAGGGGAGAGCAATGAGGATGGGTGTTAACTTGGCTGAAGACACGCAAGGACACAATAATTCTTTAACTCTGCGTAGAACCAGGAGGACAGAGCACACCTGAGGCAACGCAGTGAAATGGCTTCACTCGTGTCCCTAATCTTCTGTCATACCTGCTGTGTCCTAAAATGATAAGTGCTTGGTCCTACCCAGACCTCAAGGGCTTATCACATACCCATTATTTTTCTTTTTTCTGACAATCGTGAAACTGTCAGTGATATATCTTGTGGTATGATCACAGCAAGGGTATTTTGATAAAGGCCTCTGTAAATTCCAGAGCATCATAAAGAATCATAGTAGATAACTTCTAGAGATATATGCAAAGTGCTATATAACCTCTCCTCTATAATCCTCACTATACTCTCAAGAATTCAAGAATTTTAATCCCCTTTCACAGATGAGAAAATGGAGGCTATACAAGGCTAAGTACCCTGTGCAAGGCTTATATGGCAGTTAAGAAGCAGACCAAAATTTGTACCTAGAACTATTTCATTCCAACAAAAGTGGCCTGCATCACTATATAAGTTTATTTGATCATCATGTTCACCACACACCTGGCATGTAGTCCCATTCATTATTGAATGAGTGAATGCTTTCTTCCTTCCAGACCTATGGAGCGGAGCACAATGGCAGAATGGCCGGTCATTGTTATGTGTAATGGTTCATTGAAACATGAGGACCAGTTCTGCCTTGTGGCCCTAAGGAGTCCAGTCAACTCATGGCTCCCTGGTACAGAAGTGAGAACTCATTGTTGTACTGCAGAAACACTTCATGTGAAGACTTTTGTAGGAATGCCTTTTTTCATTTTTTAATATCCTTCAATCTAGATCAGTCAGATCAAATTTTTATAAAGCTGGAAAATTTTAAATAAGTAGAAAGCATGAACAAAACATTTTTCAATAGGGGAAAACTAACTCTAGCCTCATATGGGAAGTCTTCCCTCAAATATCAAGGTCTCTAAAAATATGGCTATCATTGTTTCTCCTATAGGAAAGTAAAGCCACTGCACAGTTTGAGTGACCTGATATGACTTCTTTTTGATGAGTCAACAAGCAGTCTTATGTCCGCTCTTCTCCTGTTTGATTTGGTCCTTTCTCTTCACATTAGGTTGGTTTTCAGGACTTTGCCCCTTCCGTCTGGACCCCCTCTCCTCCACCAACCACTTGGCTTTACCTTTTTTGTCCACCCAGCACTTTTTCCCCAGGGAAGGTCTGACTACACTGAGCAGATGCCTCTACCTCTGCCCTTCTCTCTCTCCTGAATGCCTTCCCAATGTCTCTGGCAATTATGAACTGATTTGGTGCTAAATACTAATCTGTTTCTCAAAATAAGGCCCAGTGCTCCAGATGGCACCTATAGTGGGGATTCCAGGGAAGGCATAAGTGCTTCCCATTTCCTGGAAGCACTTTGCCATGGAAGACATTGTCGAGGGAACATCCAGGTGACTAGGGGTCTTTTAAAGTCTCTCAGGAAAGGGAGTTACTATGTCTGATATTATAAAGATGTTTTCAATGGTGAAGAATTACAGTGCCATCTATAGATTATTCTAAGAAGGGTTTTTGAACATTTATTTTAGCCTTTCAGGAAGGAACTGATGAACCACTGGAAGCATCAGTGGTCAGGGTCTGGGGAGGGCACTGGTGGAAGTGGGAAGCCCTGCAGTGGCTGCATGTGGGTGGCAGTGTGGTGAGAAGGCACACCTGCAGGCATGGGGTGGAGGTGAGTAGCAGGCCCTGGCTCATCAGACCCCATGTCTCAGGAGAGGGCCCTTGACATTCCTTCCAGAGAGCAGAGTTGTTATTCCTCTAAAGTGGTGGAAGGACACTAGGGTGTGCTGAGTGTCCCAGGGACTGCTCTGGCACATATGGGCTGGCCCTGTGGTGGTTGGTTCCTCTGTCTAAACTAGGAAAGCCTTCTCATCACCAAGAAAGGTGCTAATCACCAGCCACCTGTTGGGGCTGATGAGCCAGAAGAGTGGTTCCCTGGAAGGTGAGGTTCACAGCCTTCCAGTTCCCTGAGCTCCCTGTTACCATGCATGTTATTGTTAGAAGGTGCTGTTACAGCAACTCCCCCAAGTGTGGGAGATGTCACGCAGAGCTGGCACAAACATGGACATGATGAAGTCTACTGGCCCAGGCCTCTGAGGGAGGAGGTTGGAAATGGCCAAAGAGAGTCCTGTGGCTAAAGCCCAGCACCGAGGCAGAAGTCTGCCTGGGTAGGTCAGCACTGACTCCATTTCTGCAGCCTCTGGGTCTGGACACTGGCCCAGGTTCTTCCCTCCCAGGTTCAGGCTGGTTGTGCTAATGCTCACTCACTGAGCTCTTCTGGTGCTGGAATTTTCTTCCCAGAGCAAGGACCTGGCCTGGGCTCTACTCCTAAGAAACTGACAAGCACCAGGGCTTGTTTTGGCAGGTGGCAGGTCAGCTCCGAGCTCACAGCATGTGTGTACAGCACCTCCAGGTGCCAAGAGCAGCTCCCTTTGGCGTGGGTACCAGAGGCTTGACAGCCACTCTCCTCCAAAGCCCAGCCTGGTGGCTGCTCAGGCCCACAGTGGGGCAACCAATTCTTTCAGCTCTCCAGTTATCTCCAGGTTGGTATTCTGCTTCCTCCATGGATAAATAGGGTCATTTGCCCCCGCTGCAGGCTTCAGACTATGATACTGATAGCTGGGAGGGCAGAGTCCAGCTTCTGAGACTCTTCAGCAGGCAGATGCTGCAGAGCAAGGCCAACTTTCCCTCTTCCTTTCTCTCTCCTTCTCTTTCCTCTTTTTTTCCTCCCTCTCCGTCTCAATTTCTCTGTGTCTCTGTGTTGGGGAGGGAGGGATGATCTCAGTAGTTTCTCTCACACTCCTCTGAGGGAAACCCTCACGAACCTGTCAGGTTTCAAAACCCCAAAGGAAAATCTGGGCTGTTCAAAGAGCCCTCAGAGTCCTGCACCTTAGGGTGAGAACCAACTGGAATTTTGGCCCCAAAAGCCAGGAAGTGAATATTAAGCAGGAATCTTCCAAGGGAAGGGAAGCAAAGATCTAGGGGTAGAAGGATGAGAAACCAGAGACCAAAGAGCCCCACAGCATTAGCTCCCTGTCCTTCTCTCTGGGCAGAGGGGTATGACGGAGCTTCTTCACGTGGAAGGCCCACTGTGTCCCTCAGATCCCACACACAGTCCCAGGAACTGGCCTGGTTGTAGAAGTTCTTCTTGCTCTGGGTTCTAGTCTGATTTTCTGGCCCATAAAGCCAAGGAGAGAAAGTAGTTTCCCAGGGTAGAAGGTGCCGAGGAGGAGGAGTAGTCATGGGTGGGGGGCCACTGCGCACCTCATCCTCCCAACACTCCAGACATTTCATGGTCAAGAAGTCAGTGTTGCTTCCATGTCCCCAATTTGTACTGTATTTCAGTCCTCTAGTCACATAACACCTCAAGGGTAGAGCTTTTCTCCATAAGAGCATACATGTGAACATCATAGTATAACTATATCTTCCCAAATATTTCCCATATGGGAGCAACTTTCACCTTTTTTTCATGCATGTATACTTTGAATCCAGATAAAATGTCTATATCTTTCAGATAAATGATATTTGATGAATGTGTTCACTTGTGTGAACACCACCAAACTCTGGATACAGCACGTTTGAACCCAACCAGCCAGACCCACTGTGCAGTTTTTCCAGGCAGCACCCCACCCCTGCACCATCGAGGCCACCCCTGTCATGCTTTATTTCTCCACAAATGAGGATTGTGTGCTCCTGAATTCATACCAGTGACATGTATTAGATACTCTTTGTGTGTCTTGTTTCTTTCACTGAAAACAGTGTCTCTGAGACTCATCCATGCTTTGCCTATATTAGTGGTTCACCCTTTTCATTGCTGGAATTGTATTTAATCCACCTTTTCACTATCATCAATAAAAGTGCTATTCATATACTATACAACTCGTTCTGTGGCCATATGTTCTCAGTTCTCTTGGGTAAATACCTAGGAGTGAATTCCTGGGTCATGGGGGAGATAATCAGTTAATTTTATAAAAACACAAACAATTTTCCAAAGTGGATATATTCTTTCAAATACTGACTACCAATGTAAAAAAATCCCAGTTTCTCTAACCTCACCAAAATCTGCTATTGTCAGTCATTTTAATGTTAGCTGTCTTGGTGAATGTAAATGGAAATCTCAGTGTTTCAGTTTGTATTTTCCTAATGACTAATGACATTGGGTATCTTTTCATGTGGTTTTTAGTCATTTTCTTATCTTCTTTTGAGAAATATATGTTCAAAAGGGAAACCTTTTTAACCTTTAATGCACAATCTATAAAATAATCATTTTCTATTTTAGAAACAGTTTCCATGAATGTCACATAAGAAAAGAAAGCCACAGAGTGTAAGTCTACAAGGAAAAGAAGCTTGTGATTAATTCTGTCTGCAATCTGCTCATTTTATGCTTATTTTAAGGCTTCAATACTCCTTGTATTTGTTCCAGAGTTTTTCACCATGTTTGTGCTGTACCAGCCTGCAGCATACTGCCCTGCAAGTTTGTATTTAGAGGCCTTTGTCACTGACCTCCTTTCTTGTCACCTGACCTGATGGTTTCAATGTCAACTCAACTTTGCACACCTCACCTCTGAGACATCTGGGTGGTCCTGATAACTTTCAACCAGTGGACCATGACCCAAAGTCCAGCCACCTGCATTCACACAGGTTTCCCTGCAGCCATGGCGCCTCTGGCTCTCTGAGGATGCCTGTGGATCCTTCCTCAAGATAATGCTTTAAATAACATAAAATTACAAGGTGATTAAACATTCAAATACATTTATCAAAATGTAAAAAATCACATTGGTAATATGATAATATATGTGTTGCCAGTGAGGAATCTTTAAATGCTGTAATTTTGAGAAAGTGACAAGTACAACAAATTTATAAGGTATGTAAACCAATCATAATGTGATGTGAAATACTTGATTTCTTATGGCAAAATCATGGGTACTTCTGATATTATGGTGTGTTAGTAACATACACAGTTGAAAGGAATGCTAATTTTGGTCAAATATTAGTGAAAATAGAGATATAACTTCCCCATGCCTATAGATTCATAAGCATTGCTATGAATTGTGTCATCCCAAAATTTGTATGTTGAGAATCTAACCCCCAATGTGACTATATTTGGATAAACGTCTTTAAAAATGTAATTAATGTTAAATGAGGTTGTAAGACTGGAGTCTTAATCCAATAAGATCGGTGGCCTTATAGAAAGAGGAAGAAAATCATCTTTCTTCCTTCCTTCATCTATTTACCATCTATCTATCAATCATCTGTTTATGTATATCACTCTCTCTCTCTGTCTCTTCCAGGCACACACACCAAGTAAAGGCCATGCGAGGACACAGTAAGAGGGCAGCACCTGTAAAACAGGAAAGAGAGCTCTCACCAGAAACCGAATCAATAAGTACCTTGATCTTGGACTTCCCAGGCTCTAGAACTGTAAGAAATAAATTTCTGCCACCAAGTCTATGGTATTTTATTATGGGCAGTGAAGCAGACAAAGACGGATTGAGATAGACTAAGGCAGAATAAGACAGGGTTGCCCCACCATCTCTTTGCTTCTACACTTATTAACTAGACTCAAATCCAGCAGATCCTACTGGGAGATACACAGGGTAGTCCATGCAGAGGTATATGCACTCCAGAAGAATGACCTGAGTTTCCTTGTGTTGGGATGGATACTAAGGGTGTGAAATAATGGTGAGAAGAACACAAAATTGAATCAGAATGGAAGTATTGTTGTGGGCTCACAAAAAGAGACTCCACCTTTCATGTTGTTGCTCAGGGAGTTAGAAAGGGCTCTAAAAGCCAGTTTGGTTAATGGCTGAAAAATGCAACATAGGTGGCCCAGAGTGAGTGAGATGGAAATGCCAGACCTGCCTTGGTTTTATGTAGATGCAGGGATATTGGAAGGTTGAAGTGGACTTGTCATGTAAGACCTACTCACCCAGTCTTGGAGAGTTCAAAAGACAGGGCTCTCACCATGTGTGAGAGATACATTGGGAGGGGAGCCCTGGTACCCTGGAAGAGCTCTGTGATCTCTCTTCCCTGTAGGGCAGACTTCACAGTAAGAATTGGGGCCATTGACTAGAAACATAAATGCAATGGGAGTAACTGGATCCTGGGGCAGCGGCCAAGTGATGGCCCTCACCTACCCAAAGAAAGCCATATGGACAGCAGAGTGAAAGTAGCAATCAAAATGGTCTGAGCCATGTAGCTTATGGTGTTGGCTTGTTGATCATGGCATTGCTTGGAGTGAAATGGACAAGAAACCCACTCAATTTCAACCCTCCAGTCCTATGTCCTAACTTAGTTTGTAGGCATCTTGATCACCTTCCCTTCCCACAGGACATCACAGGGGTCCATTACAATGTTGACATTACGCCCTTAAGTCCTAGTGAACAAAGAGTAGTAATCTCTCTAGACTTACTGGTAAGGCATTTATGTGTTAGAGAGTGGGAAATGAATTATACAAAAATTTAAGGACCTTCTACGTCAGTGAAATTTCCATGGGTGCAGAGACGTGGGGCAGGTTGAGATGACTCTTCTAAGAACAAATACATGTTCTTGCATCTCACCCCTCCTATAACCAAAGAGAGGCACTATAATTTCTGGGCATCTTTGCATTTTGGAAGCAACATATATCACATTTGGACATGTTACTCTAGCCTGTTTACTGAGTGACAGGAAACCCTGCTAGTCTGAGTGATGCCAGAGGAGGAGGCTGTGCAGCAGGCCCAGGCTGCTCTGTGGCTGCTCTGCCACTTGGGTCATTATCTGTGGTGCTTGAAGTGGCCATGGCAGACAGGGATGCTGCTCAGAACCTGTGGCAGGAACCCACAGGTGAATCATAGCACAGGCCCTTAGGATTTTGGAGCAAGGCTCTTTTCTCATTTTGAGAAACCATTCTTGTTCTGCTTTTGGCTTAGTAGCTTAACCACTGCTAATCAAGTTATCGTGCACCTTGAGCTGCCATCATGAACTGGGTGTTATCTAACGCAGCAAACTACAAAGTTCAGCATACACAGAAACCCTCCATCATCAAGTGGAAGTGGAATGTGCATGGTGAGACCCAACTGTGCACTGTCAGCACAACTAAGTTACCTTAGGAAGGGGTCCAAATGTCATGGCCTCTGCTCCTGCCTTCTCTCTCCCAGCCTGCACCTCTGGCCTCACTGGAAGTTCTCCAGAATATTTTGAAAGAAAAAGAGAAGACTTGGGCCCAGTTTACATCTGCTGCAGCACGATATACAGACACCCCCTGAAGGCAGACAGCTGTGGCATGAAGCCTCTCTCTGGAACACCCTCAGGACTGTGGTGAAGGGAAATCCTGCCAGTGGGCAAAACGTCAGCAGTGCACCTGGTTGTTTACCTTGCCTGAAATGAGAAATGGCCAGACTTACAATTATATCCTGATTCATGAGCTGTGGCCAATGTTTTGGCGGGATGGTCCAGGGTTTGGAATGACCTGAGTAGAAAACTGGTGACAATGAAATTTGTGGAGAAGGTATGTGGATAATGGGAGTGGCACCACGCACTATTTCCCTTATGACCCACCAGCATTTTTTTTTTTTTTTTTTTTTTGCTTCTTACTCCAAAACTTTATGCTGTGCCTGCCTGGAGGTCTTAGTTGTTCAGGGAGGATGCTTCCACCAGGAGACATAACAATGATTCCATTATGCGGAAGGCAAGACACCCATTCACCACTTTGGGCTCCTCATGCCTCTGACCCAGTAGGGAAGGGAGTTGCGGTGCTGGTGGGGTGGGTGGATCCTCACTGCCAGGCGGAGTTGGGCTGCTACTCCACGAGCAAGGTGAGGAAGAGGAGGTCTGCAATACAGGAGATCCCTAGGGGGTCTTGGGATGCAGGCCAGTGGGAAAATCACGATGGCCCAGTCCGGGCAGGGCTGGTATTGGTCTAGCTCTTCAGCAGTGAAGGTGCGGACCCCACCCCAGGAAAAGACAACCAGCAGCTGAGGGGGTGAGGGCATCAGAAACACAAAATGGATAGTGGAAGAAAGTCATTATAAATACTAGATATGTGTGACCATTTGACCACATTGTAATTATCGATGAATCAATGTAATTATTCAATTGTAATTATGATGAGGTTTTCTGCCCTCTTTTATTATCAATATGAGCATGTGCATGAATGTGTGTATATGCAAACACCAAGTATCTGTGTTTTACTCTGCAGTCTTATTCCCTTATCATGTAACATATATTTACTTTATATCATGGTATTTAAATATTGTTGATTTTACATCAGAGTACTTAAGTTAGGGGCTATAAAGCAGTACATGTCACTCAGGAACCTTACCTCCTCTTTTAGGGAGGCTGTAGCTGGTCT
This sequence comes from Phataginus tricuspis, assembly GCA_029783875.1. Lineage (NCBI taxonomy): Eukaryota > Metazoa > Chordata > Mammalia > Pholidota > Manidae > Phataginus > Phataginus tricuspis. The sequence continues at coordinate 92,179,856 of JAQQAC010009165.1, read as the reverse complement.
CAGGTTATGCAGGATAGTTGTGTCATGTTAGGCAAACATACAACCTTCTCGTTGTCTTTATTTGGTGACTAAGTATGGTTTTAGGAGATGTGTACAGGTGTCAAGGTGTGGGCTTGTGGTGTCTAATTCTATGTGTCAACTTCATTGGGCCACAGGTGGCCCAGCTATTTAAGTCAAACATTATTCTGAGTATGTCTGTGAGGGTGCTTTGGATGAGGTGAGCTTTTGAGTCAGTGGACTGAGTACAGGCATGCCGAGGAGATACGGTGGGTGCAGTTCTAGACACCATAATAAAGAAAGGATCACAACTAAGTCAAATTCCAGCACATAAAAGAGTTATGTTCACACTATACTGTAGCCTAGTCAGTGTGTAGTAACATTATGTCTAAAAAGCCATGTAATACCTTAATTAAAACATACATACTTTATAATTAAAGTGTCTAACCACCATTTGAGCTTGTAGCAAGACATAATTACTGATCACAGATCACCATAACAAATATGTTAATGAAAAGTCTGAAATATGGTGAGGAGCACCAACATGTGACGCAGAGACATGAATTGAGCAAACGCTGTGGGAATAACGGCACCAAAAGGTTTTCCTGGCACAGAGCTGCCGCAGCATGTGTGCAAGCACAATAAAGCAGCACAGCAAAACAAGCCATGCCCACAAAGCAGGTCACCCTCTAAAAGGGCTGCCTTCATGCCATCAGTGGAAGGCCCACAGAGAGCAAAAGGCTGACCTCTTGTGTAAGGGGGACCTTCTCCTGCCTGACTGCCTTCAAGCCGGGACATTGGTCTTTTCCTGCCTTTGACTCAAACTGAAATGTTGATTCCTCTTGGCCTGGAGCCTGCCAGCTTTTGTACTGGAACCTACACCCTTGGCTCTTCTGGTTCCTAGGACTGCTTTCTTACACCTCTGAGTTGGACTGACCTGCACCCTCACCTTCCCATGTCTCTGGCTTGCTGACTGCAGATCTGGGACTTCTCAGCCTCTGTAGGTTCTTGAGCCAATTCCTTATAATAAATCTCTTTCTCTATATACACATCCTATTTGCTCTTTTTCTCTAAAGAAGCATGACTAACAAAGGCTTCCTGAAGTCTATTCATGAACCCAAGAGGTCTGTAGGTCTGTGGACATCAGATTAAGAAGCCCTGTCCTAGAGGCTTTAGTGCTCAGTATTCACCCACACAGCACAGAGTATACAGGACAAACCTGGTCTCAAACCTTCAGGACCCTATACCATTTGGCTCTCACCTTATTCACCTGCATGCAATTACAGACTTTCCATTTTTGCCCTCTTGCCTCATATTCAAGGAAGCACTGCTACCCCAGGGCACACGTTTTGGGTCAGGCCCACATGAAATCACACCTCTTATGCTCAGCCCTGGTAGACAGAAGCTTGTGATGTCACAAACCTGCAGGGGAGACTGGCTTGAGGGACCATTTCCTCCTGTACTGTCACCACTGAAGGTTTCCTGTTACCCAGCTGCTGCCCCCAAGCCCCCTGGTCACTGCTGTCTCCAGCTCAAGTGCTGGGAGGGGACAGTGTCTTGTGTACTAGGCATATGGCCATGATGCATGTGCACAGGGCTGTAACTGCTGCTGGCAGTATGTAGTTATTGCTTGATACTCTGATTTCTGGACTACAACACTGGGATTTTAATAGTAAATAACCAATTATATGTTTGTGTTCAGAAAAAAATCATGTGAATGCAACATGAGGGCAGAATAACACAAGTTAATATATTTAGAGACTATTCAAGCCTCTTGTTCTTCACTGTACCCATATACATAATAAAATAGATATCAGGCAGGCAGAGAAGAGGAATAAAATTTGCTCTCTATTTACTCATACTGATTCATACATGGACACCCATGGAAATAAGTGAAATGCCATATGGTTCTGTTTTTATGAATTGATGGTGCTCTACAGATCCTTACAAATGGTACTAAACTATTTTTAACATTTCATATAGAAGTAGCAGCTCTCGCGGTGAACTGACTTCTAACAGAGTGTACTCCCCAGAAACATATGAATCTATCAATTCTCCATGAATACATTCTGGCTCGATGGTAAGGGAGCAGAAGACTTCTACTCTGTCTGCCAGGCTATAAATTGATTCAGCAGTTTTGGAGGACAGTGAACATATCTGCAAAGGTTTTCGTGGGCATACTAATTGATGTAGTAAGTTCCTTGGGAATCTACAGAATTATCCAAACAAATATATAAGAATGTTTGTTTTATACATATACATAGGAAAACATCTGAAACCAGACCAATGCCCTCCAATAGATATGTCTGCACGGAAGCCATGTATCTACGCATCTATAGATCAAGTAGATCAAGGTTGTCCTGCCAGCCACCTAGTGCAAGACACAGAGAGATGTGGGCTGTGCCAGCACCATGACCTATTGGTGCAGCCTGGGCAAAAGGAGATAATGGGGTGATATCCAGTCCCCAAGTGGGGCAGGAATGACTTTGTCTGCCCCAGGAGGTCCCAAACCCGGTAGACATGCCCAGCACCCCTTTCCTCCAAGGATGTGGAAGTGGTTGCTGTGGAAAATACCCTCCATGTGGAAGTTGCTGAGTGCTTAATGTGGTTATTGGGCAGAATGTGATGAGGGCAACCGTCCCTCCTTCACCCTTTGGTGCATCCTAGGGCACAGGACTAAAGGAGGCATGGCTGCAGGTCATAGCAAATCCAGGCGGGATCTCTCATCCCAGGACCAGGTGCACAAGCTTAGGAGCAGTAACCAGGGCAGGGCTGTGACTCTGAGGCTGGCAAACCTCCCCCTCAAATGGGCAAAAGGGGGCAGGGTTAGAGGCAGTTGCTCTGTCCTCTCTTTTCCTTCCGAGGTCCCTCCATCACACAGGGGCACCATGAGAAATGGCCAGCATGTGCTCCTCCAAAGCAGGCTGGGAGGGCGAAGGAGGAGGCACCATCAAAGGTGACAGAGTAGACAAGGAACAGAGGCACATATGGCCATTGGTAGCTCCAAGTGGGACATTTTGTGGGAAAAAAACCACTCAAGACTCTTAGGAAAAAATAAATGAAATTAAGGATTATTCACTGATTTTTTTAAATGTGATTCTATATATCTATAATGAAAAAAATCAAAGACCCAATAGAAAATGCATAAAGGATATAAAGAGTCTGTTGTAGAAGAAATGCCAGTAGCCAAAAAGAAAATATAATAAAATGAACTAATAATGATAAGAATCTCAAAAGCATTGTGCCCAGAGAAAGAAGCCAGACACAGTGACTACTGTATGAGTCCCTATGTATGAAATTCTAATAAAGACCAAGATGTAGTGACAGCAGATCAGTGGCTGCCAGGGACAGAGCCTGGCACAGGAATGGGTGACAAAGGGGCTGGAGGGAACTGCTGTGGGTGATGGGAACCTTCCCTCTCATGACTGTGGTGGTGCTGGTTACACGACTGGATGCATTTGTCAAAACTCATTGACCTTCAACCTTACATTTGGGAATTTCATTGGATGTAAATGAGACTGCAGTAAATCTGACAATACAAAACAAAATATTTTAAATCCTAATTGTAGATTTCACAAACTCATCCTTCCTGGTGTTTTAACCCTGAAGAGGTTGAACTCCATCAAGTCCAACTCCTTCCTATGTTTCATAGTCTATACATGAAGCAACTGAGGCCCGGAGAGAGATTATGTGACTTATTCAAAATCGCACAGCTGCTGAGGGACAGCATCCTGGCACCCAAGCCTGGTGTCATCTTAGGCTTCTTTCTGTTCTGCCATCCTTCCCAGCCCAGTGAACCTATGGGCGCATCATGTCTCATGATGTATCCTGAACTATTCACAGGCATCATAAATTAATTTGCAGATAGTTAGTAGTTTAATTTTTTATACAGGCTAAAGTAATAGATAAGGGGAACAGATATTATTGGGGAAGAAATATTAAGATATATTAAGGAAGATATTATTTCCATTTTCTTATGGAAGGAGTGGAAGCACAGACAGTCCAAATTACTTGCCTGAAGACACACAAGTAACTCACACTTTGGTTTTCAGCTGTACACTGGGTGAGTGATTCTTACCTCCAATGGCTGTTCTGAGGAGTGATTTAAATGAAACCATGTACAGTGCCTCTAGCATGGATCTCAATACATGGTAAATGCTGTTAGCATCAATGAGTTATGTTAATAATTATGATAATGAGAAACAGGATGGTGAAGATAACACTTTGATTTTATAAAATTAAAGGTGAAAGTAGAACACCCCTGAAACAATATGCAAATTACATTCATTTTCCATATAAAATGAGGTAGTTGATAAGTTTGAGGCAATGGACGTTCTCATTCACTACAGGTGCGAGTACACCTTGGAGTAACTTTTTTCAACAAGTAGTTCTAGCTCCAGGAATTAATTTTGTAACAATATTTGTACAGATCTATAGAGATATATGTGCAAAGATATTCACTGCTGTTACACATGAAAACAAAAGGTAATCTAAATGTCCAGCAGTGGGTAAAAAGGAGAGAGTTAAAGAAACTATGACATGGTTGGACGTTGGAATACTCTCCATGTTAACAAAGAGCTTCCATGGAATGGCACCGTAGCTGAAATAGATGTGTTTGTGTTATTTGATGACATTTATGACTCCAGACATTCTGTTAATTCTTTGGCAGTGGACAAGTGATGGATCCTACCCTTGTTCTGTTCAAGTGAACATTTTGCCCCTTGAGACACAACTGTAACATAGTGATGTCATTTTGGCTAAAACATCAAATTCTGTACCATTCTGCCACTCTGTGTCCTCTCTGGTGGGAATGTGAGCCCTTGTCTTCCTGTTAACACTGGGGGACCTGCAAAGCTAAACAGTGAGGTCACCACGAGGACTCACTGTGCTGGCAGCCTCAAGGCTGGGTCAGGGGTGAGGTGACATACTTCCTTGATTGGGACCAGAAAGGGGGCCACAGTTGGCTGAGCTACAGCAGAGCCAGAGGGCAGCAGAAGGGCTCTGTGGTCAGGACAGAAACACCTCAATCCACCAGGCACAATTGATCCTTGATGTAGGGCATAGGTAGCCTTGGTCAGAAAGTCTTTTATTTAGTGTCATTCAGGACTTCTCTTTCTCTTGATGAAATCTGAAGAAGAGGGGACTGCTGTACTTTCTGAGACTCCCTCTATCATGGGGTGGGATGGCTACAGAGAAACCTCACCACCTGGAATCCACAGTATGAGAAGCTGCCCAGATTGTTAGGGCAGTGTGGAAGGAAGGAAGCACAAGTCTACATATTAATCACATGGATTCACACTCCAGTGGATGTCAACTCCCAGCTCAGGGGATGGACCCGTGTTTGTGCATCATCAATTCGTTAGCACAGGGCCTGATATAAAAGGGATTCAATAATCTACAGATACTCTGGGAGGAACAGAGAGGAGATCATCTGCAAAGGGAGAACTGAATCTGTGAGAGCAAGAGAAACTCCATTTTAAAAAGGCCATCTTAAGAAAAAAGCCTCAATCCCAACCTAGTTCTGAGAAAACGTTGTTCCAGTCATGAAGAAAAACTACCCATTGTTCCAGTAACCTTCACTCTAGATAGTTCCCTAGCAACGACCTCAAGGTCTAGACACTCAAGGTCCAGGCTCTCCTGTCCCTTAAAGATAAAATACCTTACATAGTACATCAGCCAGCAGCTGGGCACCAGCCAGACTTAACCCATGGAAAATGTCCAAGTTAGTGCCCCCCTCTCCCTGCACCTTGTAATGCTTTGAAACCTTGCCTACCCTGAGCTCAGGGCTCTCACTTTGGAACCGCTGCCTCGGTGACAGGTGTGAGTCTGAGCTCGAGCTTGAAATAAATGACCCTTGTGTATTTGCATCAGAATTGGCTCCTTGGTGGTCTCTAGGGGACTCGCAACTTGGGCACAACAAAACCACCCTCCCCTCACTCCTGCAGATCTAGCCACGAGCTGAGAGTAAGGTCAAGGACAGTCACTCATGTCACACTGAACGTGGGCACGGCATCCAGCCCAGGGTCACGAGAACGAGGCCTAAACTCTTCAAGGCCCTCATCTCACACCTACCATGTTTCCCCAGATGGAATCAGAGGCATATTCAATGATGCTAACACCCCTCTCAGAGGATTTCAATCTACCCATGGGTCCAACTGAATCCCTGAAGGCAGGAGCTTCCTAGGACAATGAGGTGAAAAATGGAAGCAATCTGGCAGAGGACCACGCTGAGTGGGAGAGATGCAGGTTTCCATGGTTTTATAGTGATTGGAAGCTATTTCCTTGAATTAATTTACAAACTTTCCTAATGCCTCAAAATAGATCCTACATGAATGATAAGAGCAATCAACAAATCTACAGACAGCATCTCCATGGCAGCAGCAGTCACTGCCTTGTTAGCTCACATTTGGATGGAATGTCATTGCTCAAGGGATGTCCATTAATCAGGGAGAAACCCAGGAGATGTCTGGTTCTCTCACAAGTGGTTTTGCCTCACTTAATTTATAACACAACCTTATGAACTCATTGAAATTATCTGCATTTTTAGTGAGTGAAGCTAAGCATTGGAAGGGGTAAGATATTTGCTCGAAGTTAATGTCTACCAAAGATGACGTTGGAGTATCTGCATGTCCAAGCCAGTGCAGTTTGGTACTTAAACAATGAAGTCAATGAATAAGAAAATTATTGTTTTTCTTGATTTGTCATTTTTCCACTGAGCATTTTAATGCAGACATGGCCATTCCATAGAAAGTCTTTAATACAAAAACTTTGAGATATTCTGCAATTTTGGTTATCAAAATTTAATATTCCTATAAAACATGATTATTTCAATAGCTTTCTTTCCACTCAATCAAAATGATAAAGAGAAAGAAGAGAAAGGATAAATGATTTTCATGCATTTCCAATCCAATAGGAAAACTGGCAAGATGAAATAGAAAGAAAGTTCAGACAAGACCCAGGTTCCTCCCCTTTCATCAATTGGGAAAAAGGATGAAACATCCATTCTGAGGGGGCAACTCCAGGAAAGTTTGTTGCCTGTCGGGTGCAATGCCTGGATCTTCAGATTGCTCAACAGGGTTAATGCAGCAGTATTATACCACATGATTTTGTTTTGCTGGTACTCCTGTCATAAATGTAAAATACCCAAAATATATTAGAGAACTCTTACAACTGAACACTAAGAGGACAATAAAAATGGACAAATGATTTGAAGAGACATTTTTCCAAAGAGTATATATACACATAGCTGAGAAGGACATCAAAATATATTCAACACCACCATACCTCAGGGATACTGAATTCAAAACCATAGTGAGATGTCACCTCTGCCTACCAGCATGTATAGAACTCTAAGTGATCAATAAATGTATTAGTGAGGATGCAGAGAAACCTGAATCTTCATATGTTGCTGGTGGGAAAGTCAGACTGTAGTAGTCACTGTGGAAAAAAGTCTGGTATTTCCTCAAAAATTTATGAATAACAATTCCTAGCCAAGAAAAATGAAAACATACATTCATGCAAAAAACTTGTGAAAAAATGTTCATACCAGCATTATTCATAATAGCCAACAGAATGAAAGCAAGAAATGTCTTTCAATTGATGAATGAATTTAGAAAAGGGTGTATTCTTGTTGAAATAGTGCTCAGCTATAAAGAGGAATGAAGTTCTGGTGCAGGCTGTAATATGAGTCAATCCTGAAGACATCACACTAAGTGAGAGAAGCCAGGTGCATAAGGTCACATATTTTATGATTCCATTTATATGACATGTCCAGAATAGACAAATCCATAAAGACATAAACTAGATTATGGGAATAATGGGTAATGGGTAGGAAATAATTATGATTAACTGGGAACTAATAAGCATGAGGTTTCTTTTTGGTGTTCTGGAATTATATAATGTTAATGGTTTCAGAACATAGTGACTATGGTAAATATTCACTTACAAATGGTGAAGTATATTTCAATAAAAATAACGCTATCTATAAAAAAAAGAAATGGGGCATAAGGAAAAATAAGCCCCTATATCATGATAGTAGATGCTCAAGACATTTGGCTTACATATATATATATGTCCCTAGGCGGTTTTTCCAAGGAAACACATCTCCATTGGTGAGTACCTGGCATTCCTGGAAATTAAAGAATTATTAGAAAGTATTCCTGCAGTGATGATGATGGCGATGCTAACAGCTAAATAACACGTCAGTGCCAGGCACTTCC
>JAQQAC010009165.1:92118592-92156046 GCA_029783875.1 Phataginus tricuspis | reverse complement strand
CCACTGGGGCCTCCCCCCTATCCACAGTGGGGTTCCGGGCATCTCCCTCTTACCTCTAGGGGGCAGCCCTCCAAAGGTCACACCATTTAGACAGATTTCAGATTCAGAAGTACTGCCAACTACCACCAGATGTAATTCACCAGGGCAAAAGACATCTAAAACTGATATCATTTAAAGGGAGAAATAAAGTTTAACACCTGTATATTGCTTACAAACTGTGGTTTGGGCACCGTCTCTCTCCTGCTTAAGCAGAAGCAAGCAAAAACCTCCTGCCAACCTCTCAGGTTCAGATAAGCCCTTGGTCACCCAGTTAATTACCCACTGATATGGAGATGAACTACTTCTCTCCACCCTCTAGGAACACCTTTTGATATGGAGATGCCCTAAAGCCAGTCAAGAGATTCTGGAAATATTATAATTTTACCCACACCATCCAAAAGAAAGATCAAGCTTCTCATTCAGTCCAGGAGCTAAGAATTATCAATGAGTCAGTTGTTCCTCTCCATCCTGTAGTTCCTAATCCATATACTCTATTAAGAACTATTCCATCTGACACCTCGTGTTCCATAATCCTAGATCTCAAGTGTGCCTTCTTCCACATCCTCTTAAGGTAAAACTCAAATCATTATTGCTTTTGAATGGACCACTCCAGAAAACACCTCTGGCCAGCTCACCTGGACTGTCCTCCTGCAGGGGTTAGAGACAGTCCTCATCTATTTGGACAAGCCTTGTCCCAAGACTTAGTCCACCTGCTCCTGAACAACGGGGGCACACTCATACAATATGGAGGTGATCTTTTAATCTGCTCCCTCACAAAACAAAACTCTATCAATCATACCATTCAAACCCTTAATTTCTTAGCTGAGCAAGGATATAAAGTTTCAAGGGCCAAAGCTCAGTTAGCACAACAAAAGGTCACTTACCTGGGAATAATCCTCACTCCAGAAAAGAGAGGCACTTTTCCACACTGAGTTCACAGCATTATTTCCCCAACATACTACCTGTAGACAACTCAGGGCTTTCCTAGGACTAACAGGATATTGCAAGTTATAGATCCCAAATTATGGAGTCCTTGCATAGCCTTTGAAGGCCTAAAAGGAAAGGATGACTCTCAACCTTTAGACTGGGGACCATCACAACAAAAGGCCCCTGCCTTAGGACTCCCAAACGCAGCAAGGCTATTCCAATTGTACTCCCATGAAAGACAAGGAGTGGCTCTTGGCATTCCAACTCAAAAACTAGGCCCAACTCACCAACCTATGGCCTATCTGACAAAAAGACTCAACCCCACAGCACAGGGATGGCCTTCCTGTTTTAGAGTCATTGGGGTCCTTATTCTTTTGCTTGAATAAACTTTCAGTGTAACCCTAGGGGCTCCCATCCAGGTTTATACCTCTCACAATATCCCTAACCTCTTACAATATAATGGATTCTGATAGCTGTCTGACAATAGACTCCTCAAATATCAAGCCACACTGTTAGAAAACCCTGATATCACAATACCTATGTGCTCAACTCTTAACCCAGCTACCTTGCTCACAGACACCCAGGGAGAGCCCATCCATTCATGTCGAGGAGCACTATCACTCTCTCTCAGCCCTAGGCCTGACCTTACAGATGAACCATTAGATAACCCAGATCTTAGCTGGTTCACTGACCGGAGCAGTTTAGTTCTCAGTGGACGATGAAAAGCTGGGTATGCAATAGTCTCCCTACATGAAATAATAGAGGCCCAGCCTCTGTCTCCTGAGCTCATTGCTCTATCTCAGGCCTTAGAAGTAGCACAGGGGAAAAGGCTTACCCTCTACACTGACTCCAAGTGTGGATTTCTTGTTCTCCGTGCCTATGCAACCCTCTGGAGAAAGAGAAGATATTTAATTACTAAAGACAGTTCTATTAAGTATGATCAGATCTTGAAGCTGCTGAAGCAGTACACCTCCCCCAACAGGTGGCTGTAGGACATTGCAGGGGACACCAGAGGGGAGATGCTGAAATAGCAAACGTCAATTGTCTAGATAACCAGGCAGCCAAACAGGCAGCTCTTCAAAACCCCTCAGCCTCAAGATACTCTTTTGAGGGCAGTATCTTCCCTTCCACTAACATCCCAATACCTCAGTACACTGAGGAAGAGGACTTGGGTTCAGAAACAGGGATATACTGTACATGCCAATGGGTGGCTCACCAGAGATAGCCTCATTTTTATACCCCAAAGTCTACATTGGAAAATTATCAAATCGCTACCTGATGCCACCCATATAGGACAACCAGCTTTCGCTATGCTAGTCAGCCACATATTTATCGGTAGAGGGCTAACAAATACTATCAAACAAGTAGCCAAGGCTTGTTATCTTACACTTAACAATACACAAGGAAAGCCATGGCCCTGTTAAGCAGGAAAATAGACATAGGCAGGGTGGATAGAGAATAAGGCCAGTAAAGCCCACGAAAAGCAACTCAAAGAGTTAACCAGATAAAACTAGAGAGCCAGAAAATACTCACGAGTTAATGAGTTAATCAGTTGAAGCTCCAAAGGCCAGGAGCAACTTGGAATGTCCAAATATTCCCCAGATAAGAAAAGGTATCTGAGTGCAGCTCATGTCTTCATTATGTCAATTAGATCATGCCACTGTAAGATTTACTTTATCCTGCTAGAAGGACCAGCTTATTCTTTAACTTAAACTATATGCTGTTTTTTTTCCTCCTCCTCCAGCCCCAATCAAGTAATTTTGTGACCAGTGCAGGAGACAAGCATCATAGTTAACTTATACTGCCTATGATTTAAAAAACCCATATATAAGCAGTATCATAAAAACAAGAAAGATTTCATCTTAAAGCTAAGATTCCATTTTAAAAGCCATGAAGTTAGGAAGTAAGATTCCTAACATATTCTTTAGCAAATAGATGATAACTCAGCCTGCCTTGGGGCAGGGCAGGTGGTCTTGATTGATATGTTCCCAGAGGGAAGCTGCTATCCTGGGGAGGAACTGGATCAGTAAATTTCTTGTGTTAAGTTGATTTTGCAGAATTACCTAGAGGACTGATAATAGAGGAGAGGAGACATGGTGTCTCTCACCAGAGATAAGCATCTTGAGACTACTTGACAAGTTTATACCCCCTAGCCATTTGAAAAATCTTTAAAAGAGGGAACCAACCTTTCAGTGCACCTCTTCCTCTCTGAGGGTGCCCTCACTTTCTCTCTCTTTCAGTGCATATAACTTCAAATAAAACTTTTACTCTGCTTCACTACTGTGTCTCTGCCCTCCAATTCTTTATTGAAGTAAGGCCAAGAACCAGGAAAAATAAACAACCACCCCCTAACAGCCCTACCTAGTACAGCCTATTCAATAGTGGGGATCTTGTCTGGAAGACTGGCAATTAGATTTTATGCAAATATCTGTATTTCAAGGATATAGGTTTCTCCTGGTATACATAGAAACCTTTACCAGGTGGGTAGAAACCTTCTCTACACAACAGAGAAGGCCAGAGAAGTAACAAGAACTTTACTACATGAAATCATTCCATGGTTTGGTCTCCCCAAATCACTCCAGAGTGACAATGGCCCTGCCTTTACATCCCAAGTTACTCAACTTATTTCGTAGGCACTGGGAATCTCCTACCATTTACATTATTCCTGGAGACCCCAATCTTCAAGAAGAACAAGGGGGCAAGAGGAATGAGATAATCAGAACCTTATGGCAAAAATTAGTACAAAAAACCTCCCTAAACTGGGTCAGAGTTCTACCTGTAGCCTTATTAAGAGTTTGAGTAGCTCCAAAAGCCCATCCATTTGAAGCCACTGATGGACAGTCTTTCTTATTCACTGATCTTTCATTAGATCCTGAGGCCAGTGCCTTAATCAGAATATGCCACTCTGTACATCAGCTCCAACAGGCTCTGAGAGAATTTGGACTCACCCTGTCCCAGTCCCTAGCCAATCAGAAAACAAGCCTCTGTAGAGCCCAGGGACCCAGGACCTCATCAAAGTCTGGAAAGATGGGTCACCTCAATCTCAGCTACAGCCCATTTTAAAAGGACCCTACCCTGTCCTTATGTGCACCCCTTCAGCTCTCAAGGTCCCTGGAGGTCCTGCCAGCTGGATACATCACTCAAGGGTGAAACCTTGGAAAGAACCCAGTGCAGAGGACAGTATTTCCAGGGACGCCAGCTATACCTGTGAACCACTAGAACACTTAAGATTTCTTTTCAGATGACAGCCACCCAGATAAGATAAGTCACTCATGACTGACTGAGCTCACAAATTGTCAGTCAAGTTTCTTTGCCATACTCTTTCTTCTTTGGGCATTTTCCTGCCCTTAGGCTCATCTATCTCATGTGTGTGGAGATGCTGCTTGGTCCCTGTGCTCAAGATAAGCTCTTCAAAAGTAGAATAAAACTAATTATGCTATAATTATTAGGCAGGAAAATAAATATGAGAGGGGTGGAAAGAGAATAAGGCCAGTAAAGCCCACTAGAAGGGACTCAAAGAGTTAACCAGTTTTAAAAAAAAGCTCAGAAGGCCAGGAGCCACTTGGCCTGGAATGTTTGAATACTCCCCAGATAAAGAAAAGTGTCTCAGCATAGCCTATGTTTTCACTGTGTCAATTAGAACATACCACTGTATGATTTACTTTAACCTGCTCAAAGGCCCAGTTTATTCAGGAAGAATTCTACCTTAAAGGTAAGGTTGTATTTTAATCAAATGGACAGTGGCTCAGCCCACCTTGAAGGCAGGGCAGACAGTCTTGATTGATGTGCTTCCAGACGGAAACTGATATCCTGGAAAGGAATCAAAGCAGTAAATTTCTTGTGTTAAGTTAAAAGAAGAAGCTTAATGTCTTATCAAAGATGAACATTCTGGTACCATTTGGCAGGTCCACACCTGGCCCTTTGTCACTTTTCTGAAAATTCTTAATGGCCTATAAAACCCCAGACCCTAAACCCTTAGGCATGCACCTCTCTCTGAGGTCACCTGTGCTCGCCTTTCTCCAAATGTGCACCTTTTGTTAAATAAACTTCTCACTACTCATCTTATAATGTTTTGTCTCTGGTGAGTGTCTTTATTACTTTGCTTTGTCATTCTAATCCTCTAGGATTTAAGCTCAAACCTTCACTGTGTCCTATTTCAGATAAGTAGAGAGGGGTTGCCTAGAGCTCAGATGTGGGCTTGCAAATTACCATTGCCTGGGTGACCTGGATGGAACTGCAGCTTATGGTCATGCTCTTTAGTAGCCTGCCTGACAGTCTCCTTTCATTGTCTCTAAGAAGTTAGCAGAACATAATCTCACTCCATCCAGTGCTCTGTGGCTCCCCAAAATCCTGGGGTGGTAGGGACTCCATTCCCATGCAGTGAAGATCCAAGCAGACACTGGACACCAGGTGACACTGGCTTAAGGAATTAGCAGGGGACGTGCCTCATGCTGAGTAGCAGTTCAGTGAACTTACTTTATTATTCTGATCTGTCATTCTCTGACACTCTTGCTTTAATAAATTACTTCCTTACCTTTGACTTTCCTGAATTTCCCACCTGACCTGCCCTAACATCTCCTCCCTAAGGTGGCCAGCATTTTCTCTCTCTTTAAGTACATAGCTTTAAATAAAACTTTTACTCTGCTTCACTACTGTGTATCTGCCCTTCAATTCTTTGCTGTGGTGGTGACAAGAACCGAGGAAAATACACAATGTTTCCCCAACATAACCAATACTACTATACCATAACCATTACTCAGGCTATGAATCTTCCAACACTTTCTCTTTGGACAAACTCACTGGCCTTTGCTTTCAAACTTATTCTTGTTCCCTGGCACATAACCAGCCATGGGTTACCCCTAAAAGAATTAATGGAATAGGATACCACCATAAAACCCTAAACATAACAAATCACCTCTTAAATATTACCAATACTCAACAAGCACATGACTGCTGGATATGTCTATGTCCCCTACCAAGTGTACAGCTGGTCCAATTCCAATCCACTTATGGCGTAACCTTACTATGACCCTCCATCCCAAGTACCAAGGGGAAATTCTCTTCCAACTAATAAATTTAAGTAGTCTTTATGACTTTGAAATCAGTGAATATATAAAAATAACAATTACAGGAAGAGCACTCTAACTCCTCTGATCCTATTTAGACAATTTAACCCAGGCCTCTGCTACTGACCTGCCTGTCTGGGGACCAATAACTTCCCACACTAAACTTAATTTTCAGGCACCACTTTGCATTAAAATATTTCAAACTTTAGGCCAACAGTTAGTAGACCTTGAGGAGCATCTTCATAACTTCACCTTAGAGATCAAACCATCAAGCAACCATGCTAATTATCAAGTCACTCAAGCGGCCCCTTTTTCCAAACCCATACAATTTTCATAGAAACCTTCCTTGTGGACCAATACATTAAAAATATGCAGACAGGATACCAAGGCAGGCCCGCCTCTTGTGTAGATCTTTTTCCTTGGCAAATATGTTCCTACCCCACTCAACATGAATGCCTACTAGTCCCCATTTACGAAAATTCTTCCAAGTGGGTTCTAATAGATACTAAAAGGGATTTCACACAATGGGAAAATAAAACTTCTGGAGCAATCCACTACATGTCTCAGGGCCCTTTTTAGCCCTTAACAGGAGCTTTATTAGCAGGGACCTTGTCTGCCGGGGAAAATGAAAAAAAAACTCACCCACTTATTTTCTATCAAAAGCAACTTCTGCTTCAAGAACCAAGGAGTCTTTTTCTTATGCAGATTAAATACCTATTTGTGCCTCCCAGCTATTTGGGTTTGGACTTGTACCCTAGTCCACCTGGCCCCAGACATCGACATAGTCCCTAATAACCAATTCACTGACCATTCCTCTGTCCTCTCACATAAGAGCTAAATGAGCTACACAGTTCATTCCTCTCTTAATAGGCTTAGGAATCACCACAGAACTAAGCACTGACATAGTTGGACTAACTTTCTTACTGTCATATTACCAAAGTCTGTCCAAAGATTTTTCTGACAGCCTAGAAGAAATTGCCCAGAGTATTATAACTGTTCAAAATCAGATAGGCTTCTTAGCAGCAGTCACTCTTCAAAATAGATGAGGATTAGACCTCTTAACTGCTGAAAAGCAATGCCTATGCCTCTTTCTAGATGAAAAACATTGTTTTTATGCTAACCGATCTGGCCTAGCTTTCTGTCCAATAGCTTTCTGACCGTGTCTCCAGAATCCGACAACAACTATCAGAATCCTGGGGCAACTGGTCCCAAATCTGGAGCTGGGCATACTTTTTGCTTCCCTGAGCAGGACTCCTGCTGATGGTTCTTCTGGCACTACTGTTTGGACCGTGCTTATTAAATCTCTTAATTAAATTTGTTTCTTCCAGACTAAAGTCCATCGAGGCCAAAGTCTTGTTGTCACGAGGATTCAAATCCTTACCAGCTGATGAATCAGCTGTCTTCCTGGGTTCCCTGGATGGGCACCCTTACTGCCCTAATCTCCACCGTCCTGACAGTCAGCAAGCAGAGGGACCTGAAAGGCCCAGACCACCCCTCACCAGCAGGAGGTAGCAGAGCGGTCATTGTCCCTCATCCTGATAATTTGGGTCCCAATTGATTGAGGGGGGGATGTTATAGAGAAAGACAGAAATGAGCAGTATTAAAAGGAGAAAGGGGGCCCCAAAAGTGATTCAGGTAGTTTATCAGATAGAGCCAGAGAGCCATAAATGACTCATAGTGTTAATCGGATGAAGTCTCAGGGTCCAAGAGTGACTCAGGAAATGTCCAGGGCCCCCCCAGTTAAGAAATATCAGAAGCACAGACACAGTACAGCCCCTGTCTTCATTACACCAATCAGAACAAGCCTAGAGAGCTAAGGGCTGCCAATCAGGGACTTCTCTGCCCTGCCAAAATGACATAAAATGAGCCTCAGAATGAGCCGCTGGGCCTGTCTCACCTTAGGCAGGCCCTCTCTGCTACCCTACACAGAGTGTATTAAAACTGACTTTGCTTTCTTGACTTTGGTTTCTAGTCTCACCATATTTGACTCCTGTGACACTGCACAAGTTCCTCCCTTCCTAACACATCTGTGCACTTTCTAAATTGTGAATTTTTTCCTCATTAAAATCATTTAGCTTAGTCTTTATGCAATGTCTCTAATAATCTGCCCCATTCAAGGGGTGTTCAGACTCTGCCAATGGGCAGCTGACATGAGATCTGCACATAATACCCAGAAGTGTAGAAGGAGACCCAGCCATTCTCCTAATGGACCACTGGCATGTTCACTTATGGGTTTAGATTCAATTATTTTTGACTGTACAAAATACTAATGTACTAAAAACACAAACACCACCTCTACTTTGATATTAAGTTTTATTTTAAAAGATAATGACTTCTGTATTCTTTTAAAACCTGAACATTTAAGAGTTGTTAGGTAAGTTAATCATACAAAGCTGTTTACAACAGTAGTTGGAGAAATGGTAAGATTTTACCAAGGTAAAATGTCATGGAATTCAAGTCACAACTTGGATCTTCAATGATTTGAGTGTTTTATTCCACACAATACAATAAGGTCTGGTCAGTTTTAAGAACAAAAAATCCTCCCAGGGATGTTCTGTTCTCAATCAAGTCCTTCATTATTGCCATCATTTCACACAAGAGGGTAGCTGGCCATCGATGCAATTCCACAGTGGTTGTTCCGGTCCCTCGCCATCTTTATGTAGCCATCCATGCCCCAGCGTGGACCCCAGCTGAAAGAAGAGAGGGGCTCCCATTTATTACAAAGAATCAAATAACTTATCTTTATTATCAGTCATGCCTGAGGCTTAGCAGTTCACCAGAGGTCAAGACAGATTCAGAAAGACTCAGATCCTGTTCATGGTTGAGTTGTAAACCTGCACCTAAGTTCTATCCACCAAACCTTTTATAGAATTGCAAAAGGAGAGACTGGGAAAGGAAACTCTTGGGGCCAGATGTGCTTCAGAATTCAGAAACTCCCTAAATTAAGAAAATGCAAAGGTACAAAAACCATATCAATACCCTAGCAAGCTTCTAACAGTAACCCAATGTTATAATCAAACATTACTATGTCTGTGTCTTTAACCCTGAGGGGGATAAAGACTTTTGGGATTTCAGAGTGTATCTAATACTCATTCCAAAAAGTGTTCCCTTTTCAATTTCAAATTCAATTTTTGGCATTTTATACCTGTTCTTGACAATCCAGTATTTATTATCATCAGATTCTGCTCCTTCAAAGCCATAGCCAACCACGAGAACAGCATGACCCAGGTCTTTGCTGCTGCAGCGTGGATCATAATAAATGCCTGGAAGTAAAATTTAGTGCTGTGAGTAGGACCTCCAAGTGACACGTGGCTATAACTCAGCCTATCAACCACAGTAAGGAAGCCATCTGCAAATTCCATTAAACGACCTAAATCCAGATATGATTTAAAAACAAGATTAAAAATTTAAGATAGGGATTTAGGCCCTCATGTAATGGTAGCAGAAATAGAAATCACCATGATTTCTTTTGTAAACAAGTTGTCAAGAGGTATAAAAGACCACACATGAAATGATGCCATTCTGTTTCCAGGATATCAGCCTAATGATTCCGCACAGAACACAGTATTACTTGAGCCAAAGGGTTCTTTCCAGTTTTAATTACAGTGGTAAAATTCCTCAGAATATTCTAAAGTTCTAACAATTGGGAGAAAAGCAAATTCAGCTATTGACTTATATAGCCATTTAAATATATTTTTGAACTGCTTAAAATCATGGGGATATAGTCCAAGTTATGGCAAAGAAAACATCAGTCACACATATTACTCGTACAGAGTGAACAACTATGTTGAATTCACGCTCCCAAAAATTCTACCTTGAATTCCACACACCAAAGAGCCAACCTTGCTGTATGTCATTGTGGTTTTCCTACTTTTCTGCCTAAATTTCTACACAGACTCATACTTACCTTCTTTATAGAACCGAAATGTTTCCCACCTGGAGTCTATACCAACAGAAACGGGCCCCACTTTTGCCACTGTGACCTTAAGGACCTTCTCCTGTGCAGGGACGTCATAGAAGCCAGTGTCATTGGCAGCAGAATACTCAGGTTTGTATTTGCAGGGTTCATCCTTTCAAGATAAAGAGGACAAAATTTGATCATCAATACACAACTTCCAGGGAACATAAGGGCAAAACAGTCTGAAGGTTAATGATTTCCAAATCAAGTTCATAATGAAGCATCCCAAGAGGTGATATGCTATCTGTTGTTTTGAAATGAGAAAATTACCTGGTGTCTATTCAACCAGACACTTATTGCCTACCTATCCATAAGAAAGTTTTCACTCTGGAGAAATTTGATACAGTACATAGACAGCTATGTATATCTCCACATAACACATAATATGGACAGCTATATAGTAACCATATAAACAGAGAATGGTACAAGAAAAACAAATTTTAACAGTTCTGACAACAGCTATAGACCTTCAATCTAAAATGACTTTTAAATATGGTAGCTATTTTTTTCTGAAAGTATTCAACTTTGATAACAGATGAAGAGCTTAGTTTACCATTCCATGATAGGGATAGGATTGCTCTGAGTCCAGACCTCTGTTGTCAAGGACATACTGGAAGGCTTTATCCATTAGGCCACCATCGCAGCCCTCATTGCCTTGAGGTCTGGAGCAGTCCACCAGGTTCTGCTCACTCAATGGAACAAGTTTGCTAGTTTTCCGGAACATCTGTCCTTCAAGGGCACCAGTTGCACTAAAAGCCCAACAAGAACCACACAGACCCTAAAAACAAAAAGAAAAAGCTCTCAGTCTACAAATCAAATCACAAGACTTTTACAACAATCCATTTTTAAAAACTCTTTTTAAAAAAATAGTGAATTGCATGAAGTTCCACAGTGTATCAAGGCAAGAATGCCAATTTCTTTTTGGCTTTATTCTTGGACAGAAATCTGCTCAGTACTGTCCTACCTGATCCTTCACAGGAGTTACATAGCCTTTCTCTCTCCAGTCCACAGATGGGGGGATATCAGCAAGGGGAGTTTCTGGGAACACTTTCCCCTTCCTGTACTTCTGCTTTTGAAGGCCATTCATTACCTGCTGGAATTCTTCATTGGTCTTCAAGCAAAAAGAAAAAGGATGTGAGTAAAGCAAGAGATTTTATGGGTTAAGTACTGAGGAGAGGAAGAACCCACAATTCAGAAATCCACACCACGCTCACCATGTCACCAAAGGCATTCATTGCCATTGAGAAGCTGTGGTTCCCTAGGTCGTATTCTTGATTGTGATTGTCAATCATTTTCAGATTCTTCTCCCACACTGCTCGCCTCCATCCTTCTTCATTCTGGAGGCAAACATATCACCAATCAACTTTATTTATATTTAAAACCAACCCACCTGTACCACGAGGATTTACAGACAGAGTGGCAGGGAAACCGTGGCCAGGACAGCCTTATACTTCTGGGAGCTGATCTCCAGCGTCCACACAATGGGATGTGTCTCACACTGTACTCAGCAATGGGTGCCACGGCTATTGCCTTGGTGAGAGGAGGCCTCAGGAAGCTACTCTCTGCTATAAACTCCCGACAGCAGTGACCACTCTCGGCGGGGTCCCTCTGGGCAGTTTCAGATGTTACCAACTTTGCCATATAGTTTCCCGTGTGTTGTCTTCCACTGGGACCACTGTGCATCTAAGCCACCGTTAACTGCTGGAGCACCTGAGGCTATTCCCAGGCACAGGACAGGCAGGAGGAGTGAAGGATGCATGTTTCCAAACCTAAGGGAAGGGAAAAGAAATGATATCTAACTAGACCAATCCTTCTTAAGAATCCACGCTACTTTCGAGATGTTAGAGCCACGAGGTAGAGTGAGCACACTTAATGCATCCTCTGCAGCATTTACACAGGGCCGGGAGGCATCTGGCTGTGGGATGGGCAGGGGACGTGCCGCCCGCTTCCCACCCGCCCGCCGCTTGCAGATGCTGATGCGGGAGGCGCAGGGGGCGGCGGACCCCGCCCCGCACAGGGTGAGGGACTCAGGCGGCGGAGTGCGGCGCGGGCGGCCCGAGGAAGGTGCTTCCTAGGACCGCCCCCCTCTATCCCCAAGGTCGGTGGCCGCGCGATTTCCCGGGTGGCCCCCAACGTCAGTCCCGGGGCGGTAACTCTCACCCTCGGAAGGCGCAGGTGCGCAGGTGCAGCGGGCGGGTGCGGGTCCAAAATTTCCGAAGCGGCGGTCCTGAGGCGGCTTTTTATGGTCAGAGATTCGGCCCTCCGGTCCCGCCCACCGCCGGACCGCGCGGCGATTGGATGAACCGGCCTGTGGGCGGGGCCTCCGCGCACCGGACTCCCCGCGTGCTGCAGGGCTCCATCCCAGCAGGTCCCTGGGCGGGTCGGGCTGCCTCAGTGGACCCGGGGAGACAAGCAGGGGACGGGACCTCGCTGAATAGGGTCCCGCACCTCCCTGGGGTCCCGGATGCACCAATTACCCGATTCGCGCGCTGGGTGGCCGTTCAGGGAGAAGCTTACAGAGAGGCCCCCAGGGTTTTCGGCGTCACCCCCGCGGCCTGAGTTTTTGGTTAAGGTCCCGGGAGCGCTGAGACCAGCTTGATCGAGTCTAGTGGTTCCTGCTCGTCCTCAGCAAAGGCGGGCGGGGGAGGAGTG
The DNA here is from genome assembly GCA_029783875.1 of Phataginus tricuspis. Classification (NCBI taxonomy): domain Eukaryota; kingdom Metazoa; phylum Chordata; class Mammalia; order Pholidota; family Manidae; genus Phataginus; species Phataginus tricuspis. The sequence goes on along the minus strand of JAQQAC010009165.1, from coordinate 92,143,404 downwards.
CAGGACCCCTGCAGAGGTGCTCTCACTGTTTCAGGATGGGGTGCGGAGGGCTGTAGAGGAATGTGGGATGAAGAGACCTCCCCCAACTGGGGCCCCGACATGGCCCATGCGCTCAGAAGGAAAGGGGCCAGGCTGGGTGGTGTCAGGGAAGGGGCGGCATCTTGTGATGCTCTTTTCCTGTCTCCCCAGTCCGGTAGTTTTCATCGCTTTCAAGCCTTTCTCCAACCCACAGAGATGGGTTTGTTCTAGAAAAAAATAGTTTAGAAAATGGGGAAAGTAGAAACTGCTTTTCCTGCCAACTCTGTGTTACGGATTACATCTTCCTCTAGTTCCAATGAGCTTTCTGTTTTGATGACTTTTATTTCAATGATTTTTTTCTTTAATTTATATTTAATGCCAATACTTAAATGACAGTTTATTAAAGCATTTTGAATGGAGGAAAAATATATTCATATATAAATTTCTATAATTAAGAATTTAAGGAGCATGAATCAGAAACGTTGTACATGTTTGTTCTTTTTTGTTACATAGAAAATTCCTTGTAGAAAAAAATTCATCCATATCCATGTGCCTTCACACTTGGCCTTTTTATATGTATATTTTGAATTCTTTTTATAAAATTGGAATTACAGTTCATGTGGACTTGTAAACTAATTTCCACTTAAGCTTAAACTGAAAACCTTCTAGAAGCACAATGAAATTTCCATATTTTTTACTGTATTAATATGTACTAAACATAAAAATGTCTTTTTTTAACCATTTTTATGTGTACAATTCAGTGGCATTCAGTAAATTTACATTGTTGTGCAAACATGACCACCATCAATCTCCAGAAGTGTTTGTGTCTTCCCAAACTGAAACCCATTAAAAATAATTCTCCATTCCTCCCTTACCCCAGTCCCTAGTCCCCACCATTCTACTTTCTATCACTATAAATCTGACACATCTAAGTTCCTCACGTAAGTGCAATCCTGTATTTGTCCTTTGGTGCCTCACGTTTCACTTTACATCATATCTTCAAGGTCCATCCATGTTGTGGCCTGTGTCAGAATTTCCTCTTCTTTAAAGGTGAGTCATATTCCATTGTAGAAATTCCACGTTTGGTTTCTCCAGTCCTCCCTGATGGATATATGGGTTATTTCCACACTTGGCTAATTTGAATAATGCTGCTATTGGACAGATTCTGTTTTCAGTTGTTTGGGTATACGCCCCCCGGTGAAATTGCTGGATAGGGTAATTCTAGGTTTAATTTTGTCTAGGGTTTTCACAATCACTGCACCATTTTACATTTCTAACAGCATTACACAGGTTTCTGACCTGACATGTTTTGCAAATTTTATTTTAATTCTGCAAGTTGCCTTTTTATTAAGTTAATAGTGTCCTTTCATGCACAAAGTTCTAATTTTGATAAAGTCCCATTTATCTGTTCTATATTTGTTGCATGATCTTTTGGTTTCCCACCCAAAATACTACCATAAAATACAAATCTAATATCATGAGGCTGCTCCCTTGTGTTTTCATCTGAAGTTTTATAGGTTTAGCTCTTATGTTTCTAGTCTTTGGTCCATTTTTGTATTAATTTTTGTATATGGGTGGTGTGGATGAGCATTTCTTTAGGAACAATCAACATGTCCCTTTCCCAACATTTTTCTCAGGTTAGGCCTTTCTATTTTAAAGTTTAAGATCATATGAGCAGGAGGGGAAAATGGAGCAAGGCAGGCACCCAGTCTCCATCCAGTCTCCATCCCCTTTCCACCCTGTGGCCTCCCATCTTCCTTAGACTAACCCCTTTTGCAGTTCAGTGGCAAACTAATAAGCAAAAGATACAGGTCACAGGGACCTTCCCGATTTTAGAGCACACACTTAAGGAAGACCTTGTTGCTGAGGATCCTGAGGCCATAGTACTATCACTATGATATCGTGTACATTATAGCTTGGGCCCCACCGTGGGTTTCTCTTAGACGCTCATGGGGAAAATGACCAACCAAGCCTTGCGCAAAGAAGCTGAAGGGGAGGCAACAAGATGATCCAAAAGATTAGTGTGAGAATGACAAAATGGGAGGGAGGAAACCAAATAAACTCCCATAAAAGACACCATGTAAAAGGGAGCGGCCACCCACCCTGGGGCCAGTCCCTCCTAGGTCTCTGGAGCTTACTTTCCTTTCACTTTGCTAAATAACCCCCCCCACCCCGTGCAGCTTTAACTATTGTCTCTCCATTGAATTCTTCCCTTGGAGACAAGACAGAGGAATTCCACAGTCCACCACCTGGGAACAAGATAACTGCACTCCTTCTGATTTTACAGCAAATGGGCCAGAAACTTCGGGCCCATTTGGCTATGTTAGCAGTGATCTGAGAGAAAGATTAGATTCCTTATTCCAAGGGTGAGAAGGGAGAGGACACATATGTCATGAGAAATAACAAACAAACATAAACCACTGGAGTAGAGATATAACTCAGTAAAATGTCCAAAGTATATATAGAGAAGTTTCCCTTGGTTTGGTTTTTGAGTTTTTCATAGGGAATTGGGGATACTTGATTATATAGTTCTATTTCCTTTTTATGGTCTCAAATGTTTTGGAAGACTGTTTTGTGTATGTCTTTAGAATTGGTGAATGAATGAACCTCATTCCTGTTATGCCTGAGGTTGGGGTTTCTGCTCTGTCATTGGAGCTAGACTTACAATATAACTTTTAATTATCACAGGGAAGGTGCAGAGTTCTTGTCTCTGAGGAATGATCAATCAAGGAAACACCCAGGGGGATGGGGAACTCGCCCTCCTGGGAGCCCGTGGGGAAGGAAGGTGCCAGGCTCAGCCCGGTGCAGGGAGAATGTCTTCCCTGTAGCTCATGTGTCTTCTTCCAGGAAGAAGGTGATGTGGACAGAAGCCATCAGGTGAGCCGGCATTGAAGTGGAGAGCCTGGCCCTGCAGAGAGCCGCTTTATCCCATGATGGCCTCAGTGCCACATTTCATTTTTCCCGGTACCTTTGTCATCCAGAGCCCAGTTTGTCAAGTAAGTGATGGGGGCTGGGGAGGGATGAGGACAAAGTCCCCAGAGATCAGCTTTCTTTTCTAAGCCGTGCTGGCCTGACCCACATTTATGATGTCTTCACTTTAGAGAGGAACCTGGCACCACCCTTGATTCACCACTGCCATGTGCAGCTTCATCTGTGTAACGGGGCATGCAATAGCACCCATCCCCTAGGAAAGTGATTCTCAAAGTGGGTCTCTGGACCAGGAGCATCAGCAATGCTTGAGAACTTGTTAGAAAAGAAGTTCTGGAACCCCAACCCAGACTCGCTAAATCAGAAACTTGGGGGATGCAGGTCAGTTGTCTGTATTCACTAAGCTTGCAGGTGATTCTGATGTACTCAAGGGTGAGTGAGAATTACTGTCATAGGGGTGTTGTGGAGAGTGAATGAGGAGTGTGTGTGGCATGCTCAGGACAGCTCCTGGCACTGACGTGTTATTTAGCTGTGTCACCACCATCACCACCACTGAGACAGAAACTGTGGGTGTAGTCAGAGTAGGGGAAGGGCCTCCAGAAAAAGCAAGGCAGAATATTTGCAGTCAGAGCAATGTAACTACATGCAAGGAAACCCCCTACCAAAACCCTGTGTTAAACATTAAGCTCCAGAGTCACTCTTCAGTAAGATCAGTGGATGTTCCCCAGATAAAGAAGAGTACCCCATATTGTTATTATGCTAACCACTTGTAAGATTCACTTTAGCATGCCAAAAGGCCCAGGCCTATGTGCAGTCCTTCCTCTTTCAAGTATGATAAAGTGATTTTGATGCCGGGGTTCTTATTCACGAAGCCAAAGAATGAGCTTAGCAAACAGACAAGGTAGGAGAGCAAGATACAGGCTTTTATTTAGAAATGAAGTGATAGGACAGAGCTCCCGGCTCACGCCAGGAGGGGACAAGAGAGTCCAGTGTGCTGCGCTGTCTAGGGGTTTTATAGGCAAATTAGGATTTTTCGAGAACTTGAAAAAAAGGTTTAGGGGTGTAGACTTGTACCACTTGCCCTGCCCTCAAGGAGGGCTGGGTTGTTCTTGCTAGGATTGTTTACAGTAAAGTCACAGATTATGCTATGATACCTTTCCCTATTTGTAAAACCACTCAATCATTCTAGGCCAAGTTGCTCCTGGCCTTTTGACTTTTAACTGACCTTACTGAAAATGTCTATATTCTTAATCTGATATCTTGTTCTTAGAGGATTAGTGTGACCTTGACTTTGCACAGAGTTTCAAAAGGGACTTCTTTGCCCACTGTTATATTGCTGACTGTAAATATCCCACCCTGCTTTTTCTGGAGGCCCTCACCCTACTCTGACTACACCCATGGTCCCTGTCTCAATTTTACAAACTAGGCAACTAATTTAGCCTGCAGAACCAGCTGTAAACAACATAGTAAAAGGCAGGAAAGATTCCACCTTAAAGATAAGATTGCATTTTAACACCCGGGAAGTTTGGGAAGCAGAATTCTTAACTTACTCTTTAGCAAACAAACAATACCTCAGCCCACCTTGGGAGCTGGGCAAGCTGCCTTTTGATATGCCCCTAGACCAAGATGCAGGTGTTCTGGAGAGAAATCAGGGGGACGGAATTCCTTGTGTTAAGTTAATTCGGAGTGTTCAGACACCACTTAGCAGGTCTGCACCCCTAAACCTTTTTTTCATGTTCTCGAAAAATCCTCATCTGCCTATAAAACCCCTAGACAAACGCAGCACACGGGACTCTCTTGTCTCCTCCTAACGTGAGCCGGGAGCTCTGTCCTATCACTTTGTTTCTAAATAAAAGCTTGTACCTTGCTCTCCTACCTTGCCTGTTTGCTAAGCTCATTCTTCGGCTTCGTGAACAAGAACCCCAGCATCATCTCTGGGGGCTCGTCCGGGATAGCTTCGGAGGTGAGTATCGGTATCCAAGCCTGCCTTTTCTTTCGCTGTCCTTATAGAAGGAAGCCGTCTATGGCACACAAATCGGGTGCTTGTCAGCCACTTAAATGGGACTAGCCTGGCTGCCAGTCTCAAACCTCAAGCGACAGGTTCCCCTGCGTCTCTCTCAGTGGATCCCCCATCTCCTTTGGGAGCTGGGAATGTCGCCTGAGTGGAGGCCAGGATTCCCTCTCAGAGGCATCTCCTTGGATGCAAGGGACTGAGGAAAGCCGTGGGCAACTGCAAGAGTCTAGGCTGAGGCTACACTTCAGCGGCTTCTCAAAGGTCCGCGTGTCTGGAATCAGACCCCGACAGCCCGACTGGGTATCCGTGAGGAGTGTGTCTCTTTCTGTCTCTCTCTGACTTCCAGCCTGCTTCTCCAGCTGCCTTGGCCTCTGAGTGAGGCAGGGGGCACTCCTAACTCTCTCCTAACTTCATCAATGTCACAGAACCCGATGCTCACCACCGCAATCCACGCTTCGCTTTTATTCCTGACTTAATACTGCACTTTTTATCTCATGAAAATGTGTCTGGGCACCCGTTAGCCACTTAAAAGACAATTATTGTCGGCTACCAGCCTTCAAGTCTCGAGTGAAAGGTTTCCCGGTGTCTGCCGCTCCTTGATCCCCCGCCTCTGGATGGACGGGAATGTCGGGGAGTGGCCGAGCCGATTTCCTACTTTCCTATCCTAATCTGCAGACTCCGAGGGCAGACCGGACTGGTAGACAGTGGTCCTTGGATCTTGGCTCCGGCCGATTGATCTGAAGGCGCTGAGTGAACCTCCAGCTAGGCTGCTGCCTATGCGAGAGTTGCAGATGACCCCCGACCCTTTGTCTCCCAGATCAGATTTGTTATAGTGGGTGATTGGCTAAATGATTCCAGGCAGTGGCAGAAACTAGTGCTTGAGTATAGGCCCTCCTTCGTAGCTGTATATGTAAATGGCCCCATTTGAATTCTAGCTGTGGCTCTATTCTATTGATCTCCCTTCCTTGGAGGCAGTCATCCTGGGGCTGGCATTTCCTTTTCTGCAGCCCCAGGGAAGCAAAACCACTCTGACCAAGGCTCAGGCAGTGAGAGCTCACACAGTCCCTGCCCTTATCAGACAGGCAGGGGGCTCTCAGGAAATGACTAAAGCTTGTGCAGAGAAAACTAGGATCCAGATTAAAACTCCCAAAAGGCGTAAAGTAAGAGCATACTGGTGAGGTTCCCACTAGATCCAGGGCTCTGAAGCAACTCTTGCTTAGTAGGAAGGCAAGAGGGAAATCAAGGCAAGGTGCAGGCCATATTGGTAAAGAGTAATTAATTCCAGTAGGCCTGGCAGAGGGGGTGACTAACCACTGTCACCTAGGCTCCAAGGTGAGGGGACGCCCTCATGGAGAGAGAGGCTGATCAGGTGCTGGATACCCATCTTTCTCTCTCTTCCAGATGGGAGCAGCCTCTTCAAGTTTAAAGCCAGACACGCCTCTGGCATGCCTTCTGAAAAACTGGGAGCAGTTCGATCCCCAGACCCTGAAGAAGAAGTGCCTTATCTTCTTCTGCACACAAGCCTGGCCGCAATACAAACTCTCTGATGGAGAGGCCTGGCCCCCTGTGGGAAGTATATTATATAATAAGATCATGCAGCTAGATTTGTTTTGCCACAAGAAAGGGAAATTGTCAGAAGTCCCATATGTACAGGTCTTTTTTGCCCTTAGAGAAAGTAAAAGACTATGCAAAAAAGGTGGATTAATTCCAGACCCTACTCCAGACCCTGATTCCTCCCCATTGGCTGTGCTAGGCCCACCTTACCCAGATTTAAGTCCACTTGCTGAGAATCCTAAAAGTCAAACCACAGGAGAATTAGCACCCCAAGCATCCTTAGCCCAATCATCCTACCAGGCTTCCCAGGGAGTAAAGGAAAGACAGTTATATCCATCCTTATTGCCCTTATAGGAAGTAGCCAATGGAGGGTGGGGACTGGCTCGAGTCCATGTCCCCTTCTCCCTCCAAGACCTGAGACAAATTAAACAGGACATGGGTAAATTTTCAGATGACCCAGACAAGTACATAGAAGCCTTCCAAGGGCTTACTTTAACCTTTGAACTGACCTGGAAGGATGTTATGCTTATACTAAACCAAACCCTTACTGGAGGGGAGAAAGAAAAAGTAATCAGAGGAGCCTTAGAGTTTGGAGATGAATGGTATACTATAAATGCAAGTAACAAATCTCCAGAGGAACTAACCAGGGTCCCCACTGGCTGTCAGGCAGTGCCATTCACTGACCCTGAGTGGGGCCATGACACAGATGATGCTGATAAGTGGTACAGGAACCACTTTATAACTTGTATTTTAGAAGGGCTGAAGAGAGCCCGAGTAAAACCTATAAATTATACTAAATTATCAGCCGTGATGCAGGAAGGAAAAGAAAGCCCCTCAGCCTTTCTGGAGTGGCTCAGGGAGGCATTGGTGAAGCATACTTATATGTCCTCAGAGTCCCCAGAGGGCCAAATTATTCTCAAAGATAAATTCATCACCCAATCGGCCCCAGATATCGGGAGGAAGATACAAAAATTGGCATTTGGCCCAGAGCAAAATCTGGAGAGCCTCCTGAAACTCGCCACATCAGTTTTCTATAATAGAGATGAGGAGGAAAGGAGGGACCGGGAGAGGAGAGATAACTGAAAGGCAGAGGCATTAGCGATGGCCTTGCAGAGAATCAACTTTGGGCCTCCAAAGTTGGAGAAAGCGAGGCCAGCCCGAGGGACCGGGCCCCGGGCAGCTTGTTTCCTCTGTGGCATAGAGGGGCATTTTAAGCGAGACTGCCCTCAGAGGTGTAGGCAACTGGGGTCAGACTTGCAACAATGTGGTCAGGACTGAAGGGGCCCGGGGCTGCCCATGCTGGCTCCTGTCACCATCATAACTCCACAGGAGCCCCAGGTGATTCTCTCTGTAGGAGGCCACACCACCAATTTTTTGCTCTATACAGGAGCCGCCTATTCAGTCCTCCATAATCCTGGCCCTCCCTCCTCCCAGTCAACTACTGTTAGAGGCGTATCTGGGAAGCCCATGACCAAATATTTTACTCAGCCTTTAAGCTGTGAGTGGGACTCAGTCCTGTTCTCCCATGCCTTCCTAGTAGTCCCAGAAAGTCTGACGCCGCTTCTAGGCCATGATATACTTTCTAAAGTACAGGCCTCTATACATATGAATACAGAAAGAGATAAGCGATGTCTTCCCTTAGTAGAAGTAAACATTAATCCTGAAGTCTGGGCAATTAATAGAACCCTAAAAGACACCCCATTAGAAAATCCAGAGCTTGTGCTCTTCACAGATGGCAGCTCCTTTATTGAGCAGGGCCAATGAAAAGCTGGCTATGCAGTTGTCACTCTGTGGGATACCAAGGAGTGCCAACCACTTCCACCGGGCACGAGTGCCCAGCTGGCAGAATTAATAGCCCTCACTAGAGCCCTTGAAACAGGGAAAGGAAAGAGTCAATATATATACTGACTCTATGCATACCTAGTGCTGCATGCCCATGCAGCCATATGGAAAAAAAGAGACTTTTTAAATTCTGAAGGTTCCCCTATCAAATACCATAATGAAATTAACCAGCTAATACAAGCAGTACATAAGCCTAAAGAAGTAGCAGTTATTCACTGCAGAGGCCATCAGAAAGGAATAGGTGAAGTGACAGAAGGAAACAAGCGAGCTGATACAAAAGCAAAAGAAGCAGCTCAAGAGACTTATAAGGCACCTATCCAAGCCCCTCTCTTATGGACAAGGGTGCCAGCTGATATTATCCCCAGCTATAGTAAGAAAGAGCTACAAGATAGCCTCTCCAAAGGTGGTTCTCTCCTTCCCTCTGGTTGGCTTCAGACAGAGGATGAGAAAATTTATTTGCCTCAGAGTACAGAATGGAAAGTTCTTAAAACTTTACACCAGACTTTCCATTTAGGTATAGAAAATACCTATCAGATGGCCAAAAGTATTTTTGCAGGCAATAGTCTATTAAAGACCATAGAGCAAATTACTAAAGCTTGTGAGATCTGTCAAAGAAATAACCCATCAAATAGAAAAGCTGTCCCTCCTGGATTATAGCGAACAGGCGGATACCCAGGGGAAGACTGGCAAATAGATTTTACACATATGCCAAAGGCAAAAAGATTCCAATATCTCCTTGTGTAGATAGATACGTTCACGGTATGGGTCGAGGCCGTTCCCTGTAGAACTGAACAAGCAAAGGAAGTAGTGAGAATACTCTTACATGAAATCATTCCCCGATTTGGGATGCCCAAAGATTACAAAGTGACAATGGCCCAGCATTTAAAGCAGCTGTGACCCAAGGAGTGTCCCGGGCCCTTGGTATTCAGTATAATTTACACTGTGCCTGGAGGCCACAATCCTCAGGTGAAGTAAAAAAACTAATGACATTATTAAAAGACACCTAAGAAAGCTGTCGCAAGAAACTCACTTGCCCTGGCCTGACTTACTACCTTTAGCCATAATAAGAATAAGAAATACTCCCAAAATTTCAGGGTTAAGCCCCTTTGAGATGCTCTATGGAAGACCTTTCTTAAGGAATGATTTAATCATGGACAGAGAAGTCACAGAGATAATCCGATATGTGACACACCTCGCTAAATTCCAGACACTCCTTCAAAATCTAGCTAAAGGACAGAACAGAAGTCCTGGGGAAGCCCTCTTTGAACCAGGAGATAAAGTCCTAATTAAATCAATTCCTTCTAATTCTCCAACTCTTAATCCAGCCTGGGAAGGGCCCCACACTGTTATACTCTCCTCTCCTACAGCTGTCAAAGTCACAGGTATCGAGGCTTAGATTCATCACTCCAGAGTAAAGGCCTAGAAAAACTCCTCCCAAGACCTCCCAGACAGCATAGATACAGAAAAACCTATTACACAGAACACCAAAATTCAGGAACCCAAGTATTCCTGTGAACCTATAGAAGATCTGAAATTACTGTTTAAGAGAAAATCCTCAACTACTCATGTTTGAGTCCAGGATCTCCAAAGGCAAATCCAAACTATATCAGACCGAGAAATCCCGTAGACTGCTGCAGTAAGGAATTGGCTTCCCATGTTCTTTTGAGAGAAATCCATGTTACTCATCAGGCTCATCATTATCCTGACACTAATGTTTATTCCCTGTATACTTAACCTAATAACATGATTTGTTCTCTCTCGCCTAGAAGCCACAAGACTGCAAATAGTGATGAAAATAGAACCCAGGATGGAAGTATCCATCTTCTGAGGCCCTCTTGACTGACTACTTATGGAGACCTAGCTGCACCCCTTACTGCGCCCCCTCTCAGCATGAAGCAGCCAGAGTGGTCGTCGCCCCCTTTCCCTAGCAGCAGTTAGGGTTTCTATCTGTAGAGGGGGGAATGAGACAGGGACTGTGGGTGTAGTCAGAGTAGGAGAAGGGCCTCCGGAAAAAGCAAGGCAGAATATTTGCAGTCAGAGCAATGTAACTATGTGCAAGGAAACCCCCTACCAAAACTCTGTGTTAAACATTAAGCTCCAGGGTCACTCTTCAGTAAGATCAGTGGGTGTTCCCCAGATAAAGAAGAGTACCCCATGTTGTTATTATGCTAACCACTTGTGAGATTCACTTTAGCATGCCAAAAGGCCCAGGCCTATGTGCTGTCTTTCCTCTTTCAAGTATGATAAAGTGATTTTACAAACTAGGCAACTAATTTAGCATGCAGACCCAGCTGTAAACAACATAGTAAAAGGCAGGAAAGATTCCACCTTAAAGATAAGATTGCATTTTAACACCTGGGAAGTTTGGGAAGCAGAATTCTTAACTTACTCTTTAGCAAACAAACAATACCTCAGCCCACCTTGGGGGCTGGGCAAGCTGCCTTTTGATATGCCCCTATGATGCCGGGGTTCTTGTTCACGAAGCCGAAGAATGAGCTTAGCAAACAGACAAGGTAGGAGAGCAAGATACAGGCTTTTATTTAGAAATAAAGTGATAGGACAGAGCTCCCAGCTCACGCCAGGAGGGGACAAGAGAGTCCGGTGTGCTGCGTTATCTAGGGGTTTTATAGGCAGGTTAAGATTTTTCGAGAACATGGAAAAAAAGGTTTAGGGGTGCAGACCTGCTAAGTGGTGTTTGAACACCCAGAATTAACACAAGGAATTTCTCACCTCATCTCTCTCTCTGGGATACTGGCGTCTTGGTCTAGGGGCATATCAAAAGGCGGCCTGCCCAGCCCCCGAGGTGGGCTGAGGTATTGTCTGTTTGCTAAAGAGTAAGTTAAGAATCCTACTTCCCAAACTTCCTGGGTGTTAAAATTCAATCTTATCTTTAAGGTGGAATCTTTTGCTGCCTTTTACTATGTTGTTTACAGCTGGGTCTGCATGCTAAATTAGTTGCCTGGTTTGCAAAACCACCCCATCAGATCTGAAAGAGGAAAGACAGCACATAGGCCTGGGCCTTTTAGCATGCTAAAGTGAATCTTACAAATGATTAGCATAATAAAAATATGGGGTTCTCTTCTTTATCTGGGGAACACCCACTGATCTTACTGAAGAATGACCCTGGCGCTTAATGTTTAACACAGAGTTTTGGAAGGGGGTTTCCCTGCATGTAGTTACATTGTTCTGACTGCAAATATTCTGCCTTGCTTTTTCCGGAGGCCCTCACCCTGCTCTGACTACTCCCACAGTCCCTGTCTCACCTAGACCAAGATGCAGGTGTTCTGGAGAGAAATCCGGGGGGCGGAACTCCTTGTGTTAAGTTAATTCGGAGTGTTCAGACATCACTTAGCAGGTCTGCACCCCTAAACCTTTTTTTCATGTTCTCGAAAAATCCTCATCTGCCTATAAAACCCCTTGACAAACGCAGCACATGGGACTCTCTTGTCCCCTCCTAATGTGAGCCGGGAGCTCTGTCCTATCACTTTATTTCTAAATAAAAGCTTGTATCTTGCTCTCCTACCTTGCCTGTTTGCTAAGCTCATTCTTCGGCTTCGTGAACAAGAACCCCGGCATCACCACCACTATCATCATCTTCATCATCACAGGAATACTTTCTAATAAAGCTTTAATTTCCAGGAGTGCCAGGAATTCACCGGTGGAGATGCCTTTCCTCAGAACAGCCTCCCTGGCACATATATATGCAAGCTGACTGTCTTAATAACCCAAAGGTCTCTCTGTCTTGACCATCTACCATCATGATACAGGGACTTATTTTTCCTTATGCTCTGTTTCTTTTTTAATAGACTGCATTGTTTTTATTGAAATGTACTTCACCATTTTAAGTGACTTTTACTATATTCTCTCTGTTTTGAAACCATTACCATTATCTAATTCCAGAGCACCAAGAAGAAACCTCATACTTATTAGTCCCAGTTAGGCCTAATTCCTTTCTACCTGTGTTCCCATAATCTAGTTTCTGTATTCCTGGATTTGTCTGTTCTGGACATGTCATATAAATGGAGTCATAAAATATGTGACCTTTTGCACCTGGCTTCTTTCACTTACTATGATGTAACTCAGGGTTAACTCATAGTAGGGCCTGTATCAGAACTTCATTCCTCTTTATGGCTGAGCACTATTTCAATGTGAATATACCTTTATCTAAAATCATTCACCAGTTGGAAGACATTTCTTCCTTTCACTTTTTTGGCCATTACAAATAATGCTGGTATGAACATTTTTGTTGTTCAAATTTTTATATGAATGTGTTTTCATTTCCCTTGGGTAGGAATTGGTATGCATAACTTTTTGAGGAAATACAAGACTGTTTTCCACAGTGACTACTTTCCCACCAGCAACATATGAGGGTTCTAATTTCCCCACATATTCATTAATACACATCTTAGTGTCCATTTTAAAGTGGTGTACATGCTAGCAGGTAGAGGTGACATCTCACTGTGGTTTTGATTTGCACATCCCTAAGGAATGGTGATGTTGAATATCTTTTGATGTGAGTATTAGTTATGTGTATATATTTTTTGGAGATATGTCAATTTAAATCATTTGCCCATTTTTATTGTCTTATTTTTTTTTTCATTTGTAGCTGACTTTAATTTAATTGGTACTGAGAAGGAAAATGGAAGCATTGTTATAAACTCTAGTCTTCTCATCATCACGAGAAAGGCAGTGGTGGTGAGGCAGACCTTCTGCTGTCCCACTCAAATTCTTTGCCCACAGCAGAACCGGCCATGCTTGTACACTTCTCTTCCTTCTCTTAAGCTCTAGTCATCTGAGAAATATGAACAGGGTACTTGAGGGTGGGGGTTCTCTCTTCTTCATCTTTGAGAATCTCCTGGGGAATCAAGAAGGCCCTTTATTCTGTGCTCCTCTAAACAAAGTACAGGAGGGTTCAGTGCCATCTACACAGCTGTTCTGGGTCTTTGTCAACTCAACTTTTTCTTTTCTTTTCTTTTTCTTAGTGACTCAAAGGTGGGCTTGTGCTATTTTCAGGAGGAAGGCTAACTTTTGAGAACCAAATAAAATACCTTCCCTCTCTCTTCTAAAGTTATAGTCATCTACACTTCTCATTTAAAATTTTTAATTTTTCAAGTAGTAAAAGATATTACAATTTTAAAATATGTGCTAAAATTTAACTGTCTTCAAGATTTAAATAATGCAACTGGCTCTACATCCTTATTTTATATGTATACTGAAAAATCTTGGGGTGGTTATCACTTACGGAGCAGTGTGAGGACCGCTTGACTACTTGTGGCATCAGATGATCACCCTTAGAAAATATTTATTTATATTAATGTATTAAATGTTTTCCCAACTTAATCTACTACATGCTAATAAAAGGTTAAAAATGAAAAGCTACCAAAATAATGAAATAACCCTTCAGAATTCCAGGTGGGCTTCTTGCACACTGTTTCATCAATCTTCAAATTCAGAGTAAATATTAGACTAACTATACTACTCCCAATTTTGTCAACAGAAGTGTTTGTATTAAATGTAAAGAAGAATAAGTGTTTTGCACTGTGACATAAATTCAAGGGACAGAAAATTTGCAAGTGTTAGGTATTTATCTTACAATACAGTTCTTGATAAAATTTAAGTTCTTCCCCCCAAAATATAAATAATTTCTTTAACAAGAAATATCATTGCAAAATCTATTAATGGTAAGAGAAAGTCCCTTAGATATATCCCAAATTTAGTGTGATATGAGTAATTATACCACACTTCTGTCACTAAAAATTATTTTGAAGCTATTTTGACTAATTCTTTGGATTTCTTTAAATATCCTTGGAGAAAAATAAAACTTAAATTTACTTTTTATATAAAATATTTTTATTGTCTTCTTATTGTTGAGTTGTAAGAGTTCTTTATATATTTTGGGTATTATACATTCATGACAAGAATACCAGCATAACAAAGTCATTTGGCATAATACTGCTGCATTTACCCCTGCTGACAATCTGAACATCTAGAGATTGCACGCGCTGGGCAAAAAACCTTCTTGGGAGTTGTCCCCTCAGAATGGATTGTTTGATCATTTTGCCCCACTAGTGAACGGGGGGAAATTGGGACTTGTCTGAACTTTCATTTCTGTTTCATCTTTCTGGTTTTCTTTTTGGATTGGAGATGCATGAAAATCATTTATTCTTTGTTTATTATTTTGATTGAGAGGGAAGAAAACTATTGAAATAATCATGTTTTGCCAGAAATAGTAAATCTTGATAACCCAAATTACAGAAAATCTCAAAGCTTTTGTTTTAAAGTCTTTCTATGGAATGCCATATCTGCATTAAAACACTCAGTGGAAAAATGACAAACCAACAGAATAAAAAATTATCTCATCCCTGACTTCACAGTTTGACCACCCAATTGCACTGGCTTGGACATGGAGACTCTCCAGTCTCATCTTTGGTAAACATTAAGTTTGGGTAAATAACTTACCCCCTCCAAGGCGTGGCTGCACTCACTAAAAATGCAGGTAATGGCGATGACTTGATTAGGTTGTGTTACCAACTGAGGTAACAACAGTTGTGATAGAACCGGCCACTTCCAGTATTTCTCCCTTCTAAACGGACATTCCCTTGAGCAGTGACATTCCCTCCAAAGGTGAGCTAACAAGGCAGTGACTGCTGCTGCCACAGAGGTACTGTCTGCAGATCATACTGATTGCCCTTGCCATTCATCTAGAGTCCACTGTGCGGCATTAGAAAAATTTGCAACTTGATTCAGGAAACAGCCCTCAATTACCATAAAACCATGGAGCTGGCATCTTTCCCATTCAGGATGGTCCTCTGCCAGATTTCTTCCATTTTTCACCTCATTGTCCTAGGAAGCTCCTGCTTCCAGGGATTCACTTGGACATATGGTGGATTTGAAATATTCCAGGAAGAATGTTAGAATTGTAAAATATGCTTCTGATTCCATTTGAGGAAACGTGGTAGGTGTGAGATGAGGGTCTTGAGGGATTTAGGCCTCATTCTCATGACACTGAGATGGATGCCAGGCTGGAGTCCAGAGTGGCATAAGCAACTAACTAGCCTGACTATTACCCCCAGCCCCTCAGCCAGATCTGTGGGCCTGGGGGGTGGCTCCGGTGCTCCCTTTGCAAATGGTCTCCACTCTGTTCCTCCCTGGGGGAGTCTGTATAAGGTGTCGGAGTAGGAAGGGCAGGGGCTTGGGAAAATGACAGCACAATGGTAGGATTCAGGACACAATGTTTTGTTATTCTTTCATTACTGCAAATCCTTACAGAGTCCCTTTTATGTCAGGCCCTGTGCTGAGGAATCAGTGCTGCACAAACACCGGTGCATCCTCTGAGCTCGGGAGCTGACATCCACTAGAGCGTGAATCCATGTGGATAATGTATAGACTTGTGCCTCCTTCCTTCCACACTGCCCTAACAATCTTGGAAGCCTCTCATTTGGTACATTCCAGGTGGTGATGTTTCCTAGTAGTCATCTCAGAACCTGATAGAGGGAATCTCAGAAAGTACAGCAGCCTCCTCTGCATATTTCATCAGGGAAAGGAGAAGTCCTGAATGACATTAAATAAATCCTGTTTGTCCAAGGCTACCTATGCCCTTCATCATGGATCAAACATGCCTGGTGGATTCAGGTGTTTCTGCCCTGACCACAGGGCCCTTCTGCTCCCCGCTGGCTCTGCACCAGCTCAGCCGATGGGAACCTGCTGTCTGGTCTCAATCAAGGAGGCGTCTCACTGCACAGCTGACCCTGAACTGTCTGCACAGTGAGTCCCTGTAATGAGCTCACTCTTTGCATGTCCCCGTGTTAACAGAGAAAACAAGGGCTGACATTCCCATCAGAGAGGACAGGAAGCAGCAAAGTGGTGTGGCCTTTGAAGTTTTAACAAAAACACCATCCCCACCTTAGAGCTGTTTGTCAGGGGGCAACATGTTCAGTTGGACAGAATGAGAACAGAATCCATCACCTATCCACCACTGAGGGAATTAACATGTCTAGGGTTATAAGTGTCATCAAATAAGACAAACACGTCTAGTTTAGCATGATAACTTGATGATCAGTGGTAAAACTTTCACTCTGCTAAGAGCCAATAGCAGGCTAAGAACTGTTTCTCAAAAGGAGAATAGAGCCTTGCTCCCAAATCCTAAGGGCCTGGGCTGCGATTCACCTGTGGGGATTGCCACAGGCTCTGAGCAGCACCCACTTCAAGCACCACCACTTATGACCCATGTGGCAGAGCAGCCACGCAGCAGCCTGGGCCTGCTGCAGAGGCTCCTCTTCGGGGCCTCACTCAGACTAGCAGGGTTTCCTGTCACTCAGTAAATAGGCTGGAGTAACATGTCCGAATGAGGAATATGTGGCCTCCAAAATCCCAAGATGCCCTGGAAGCACAGAGTCTCTCTTTGGCTGTAGGAGGGGCCAGAGGCAAGAACATATATTTGTCCTTGGAAATTTCACTGAAGGAGAAGGCCCTTGAGTTTTTGCGTATATTTCCCACCCTCTAACATATAAATGTCTTATCAGTAAGTCTAAAGTCTGCTACTCTTTGCTCACTAGATGTAATGGGCACAATGTCACCAGTGTAAAGGACCCCTGTGCTGTCCTGGGGGAGAGAAAGGTGATCAAGACGCACGCAACTTAAATCAGGACAGAGGGCCGGCTGGCTGGTTGCTATCTGGTGGGTTTCTGGTCCATCTCAGTCCTGGCAGCACCACGCTCAACCAGCCACGGCCATAGGCCACATGGGTCACACTACTGTGATAGCTGCTCTGATCTGCTCCCATATGGCACCTTGCCTTCGGTGGTGAGGGCCCTCACTTGGCCACTGCCCCCAGGATCCAGTTACTCCCATTGCATTTAGGTTTCCAGTTCAGTGGCCACAGTTCTTACTGTGAGGTCTGGCCTCAGGGAACGGTGATGACAGAGCTGTTCCAGGATGCCAGGGCTCCCCTCATGATGTATCCCTCACACATGGTGAGAGCCCTGTCTTCTGAGCTCTCCCAGTCTGAGTGGGTAGGTCTTACATGACAAATCCACTTTAACCTTCCAGTCCCCCTAAGCCTTTGAATCCCTTCACTGACATCAAACCAAGGCAGGTCTGGCATTTCCAGCTCTCTCACTTTGGACCGCCTTTTGGCCCAGGTTTCAGCCAACAAACCAAACCAGCTGCCAGAGCCCTTTCCTACTCCCTGAGCTGCAACACAAATGCCCATGTCAATACTTTCATCCAGATCCAACTTTATGTCCTTCTTGCCATAATCTCATACTTTTAATATCCATTCCTATACATGTTCCCCAGAATTCTGTCAGCGTAAGTCAGAAAACTCAAGCACTTCATTTGGAGTGAATGCACCTGCTCATGGATCACCTGTGTACCTCCCAGTTAAGAGCTGCTGGACTTGAGTCTAGTTATAGGTGTAGAAGCAAAGAGGGAGCAGGTCGGCCCTGTCTTAGTCTGCCTTAGTCTGTCTCAGCCTGTCCTGGTCTACTCCAGGGGCCATAACAAAATATCATAGACTGGGTGGCTTAAACACAGCCATTTTATTTCCTACATTTCTGGAGCCTGGGAAGTCCAAGGTCAAGGTGCTTGTTGATGAGGTTTCCAGTGAGAGCTCTCTATTGGCTTGCAGATGCCACCCTCTTGTTGGGTCCTTACATGACCTTTCCTTGGTGTGTGTGCCTGGAAGAGACAGAGAGAAAGTTATATATGTACATATGTGTATATAGAGAAAGTTATATATATATATAATTATATACATACATATATAGAGTGAAAGTTATGTATATACATATATATATAGAAAGATAGTTATAAATATACACACACATATGTGGAGAGAGAGAGGAAGGAAAATGACAGAAAGATAATACTTTTCCTATAAGGCCACAATCTTAGTGAAGTAGGGCCCCAATCTAATGACCTCATCTAACATTAATTACCTTCTAAAAGCCCTGTGTCCAAATATGGCCACGTTGGGGGCTAGATCCTCAACATATGAATTTTGGGATGACATAATTCATAACATTGCCAATGAATTTATAGGTGTGGGGGCCATTACATCTCTATTTTCACTGATCTTTGACCAAAATTAGCCATCTCTTCAGCTATGTTACCACCAAACCAGATAATGTTAGAGGTACCCATGACTTTGCCTCATGAGGAATCAGGTATTTCACATCACATTACAGTTGGTGTAGATAGTAAATAAAATTATCATGCCTGTCATGTCACTGTTTCACAATTACAGCATTTAAACATCCTCCCACTCGAGACACACATATCATCATATTACCAATGTGATTTTTATATATTGATAAGTATATTTGAATGTTTAAACACCCTGTAATTTTATGCCTTTTAATAAAGACATTTAGAGCATTATCCTGAGACAGTATTCACGGGCATCCTCAGATGGCCAGAGGTGCCAGGGCTGACAAGCCCCTGCTGTAGGGAAACCTGTGTATTCAGGTGGTTAGACTTTGTCTCAGAGGTGAGATGTGCAAAGTTGAGCTGACATTTAAACCACCAGGTCCCATTGACAAGAAAGGAGTTCAGTGTCCAAGGCCTCTAAATACACACTCTCAGGGCAGAATGCTGCAGGCTAGGATGGGTAAATATCCAGCCTGCAGACAGAATGATTTACAACCTCCTCCCTTACCTTATAACTTAAACTCCTGGCTTGCTTTTGTACTTATCTGACATTCACGGAAACTTGTTCTAAAATAGACAAGTGATTATTTTCTAGGTTGTGCATTAGAAGCTAAAAAGCTTTCCCCTTTGAACAGATATTTCTCAAAAAAAAAAAGATAAGAAAGTAGCAAACGAGAACATGAAAAGGTGCTCAACATTATTAGTTACTAAGAAATACTAACTGGAACACTGAGATGGCCATTTATGTTCACTAAGAAGCCAAAATTAAAATGACTGGCAGCAAATTTCAGTGAGGGTACAGAGAAACAAACTCTTTTACATGCTAGTCAGGATTTAAAATAGTACATCACTTTCGAAAATTGGTTGTTTATTTCTTTATTATTTATTTATTTGTTTATTTTGGTATTATTTATGTACAATTACATGAGCAACATTATGGTTACTAGACTCTCCCTGTTATCAAGTCCCCACCACATACCCCATTACAGTCACTATCCATCACTGTAGTAAGATGCTATAGAATCATTACTTGTTTTTGCTGCGTTATACTGCCTTCCCCATATCCCCCCTCCCACTACATTATGTGCGCTAATCATAATACTCCTTTTTCCCCCTTATGCCTTCCTTCCCACACATCTTCCCCAGTCCCTTTCCCTTTGGTAACTGTTAGTCCATTCTTGGGTTCCGTAAGTCTGCTGCTGTTTTGTTCCTTCGGTTTTCTCTTTGTTCTTATACTCCACAGAGGAGTGAAATCATTTGGTACTTGTCTTTCTCCGCCTGGCTTATTTCACTGAGCATAATACCCTCTAGCTCCATCCATGTTGTTGCAAATGGTAGGATTTGTTTTCTTCTTATGGCTGAATAATATTCCATTGTGTATATGTACCATATCTTCTTTATCCATTCATCTACTGATGGTCACTTAAGTTGCTTCCATTTCTTGGCTATCATAAATAGTGCTGTGATAAACATAGAGGTGGATATATCTTTTTCAAACTGGGCTCCTGCATTCTTAGGGTAAATTAAATTGGTTGTTTTTTAAATAAAATTTAGTTATATATGTCCCCCATTATGCAGCAATTCACTCCTAGGAATTTACTCTAGAGATATGAGAGCGTATGGCCACAGAACAACTTGTAGAGAATGTGAATAGCAGCTTTATTGACAACAGTGAAAAGGTAGAAACAATCAAATGGGCATGAGCAGGAGAATGAATGGATGAATGGTGGTGAGTCCAATGGAATCTGACTCAGCAGCGTAAAAGGTGAACCACTGATACAGGCCAAGAAGGATGATCCCAGAGACATGGTTTTGAGTGAAAGAAGCAAGACACGCAGAGCACCTACTGCATGATTCCACTGGTATGAACTCAAGACCACACAAAGCCCATTTGTGGAGAAAGAAAGCAGGTCATGGGGGCCTCAGATGGAGCGGGGGGTGGGGTGCTGCCTGGGGAATCAGCTCAGCGGGTGGGGCTGGTTGGGTTCAAATGTGCTGTATCCTGAGTGTGGTGGTGTTCACACAAGGGAGCACATTCATCAGAAGTCATTCGTCTGTTAAGATACAGGCATTTTGCCTCAATTTGAAGTATACCTGCACACACACAAAAGGTGGACCTAGTTGCGCCCATATGGGAAATAGGTGGAAACATTTCTCATGCCTCAATTTTGTGTTCTGTAAAATGGAACTAATATACCCCCTCCCTCATTCACACGTATTTGGAAAAATGGATCGCGTGATGTAAATCTGTATTGCTTTGGGAGATGATCAACTGATATGCTGTCACTAGCCTATCAGAGGCTCTCAGATCCCACCCGGGTGCTCCATGTATCTTGGTGACTCTTCTGCTGTTCACACACTCCTTCCCTGGAGGACCAGTCAAAACATGTAGGACACAGTTTTACTATGATGCTGCCATTTGTGCTGTTAGGGAGGAAAAGTCATGCCCTTGTGGGGTCATGTGACCGGAGGGCTAAAGAACAGTACATTTGGGGACATGGGAGCAGACTGAATTTTTGACCATGAAATGCCTGGAGTGTCAGGAGGACATGGGGTGCAGTGGCCCCGCCTGTGACCCCTCCTTCTCCTCTGTGCGTGCTGCCATGGACAGCTTCAAAGCAAGCAGAACTTCTAGAACCATGCCTGTTCCTGGGATTCCATGTGAGGCCCGAGGGACACAGTGGGCTTTCCACCTGGGGAATCCCTATCACACCCCTCTGCCCAGAGAGAAGGACAGGGAGCTGATGCTGGGTGCCCTCTGGTCTCTGGTCTTTAGTTTCTCTTTCCCCATACCTTCCCCCTCTCACTGTTTGCTCCCCTCCCCTTGGAAGATTCCTGCTTTGTCCTCACTTCCTGGTGACTGGCTCCACGATTCCCTCGGCTCCAGCACTGAAGATGCGGGGTTCTGGGTCCTCCTGGAACAGATCAGATTCTCCTCCGGGGGCTCGGACCTTCCTGGCCCATGAGGGGTTCCCTAATGGGGGCTGTGAGAAAGCCCCATCCTCCCCAGCACAGAGACAGGCGGATTGAGAGACAGATACATACAGATTGAGAGAGAGAGACAGAGGGAGAGGGAGAGTGAGGAAGAGAGAAGGAGAGAGAGGAAGGAAGAGGGGAAGAGGCCTTGCTCTGTAGCATCCACCTGGCTGAAGAGCCTCAGAAGCTGGACTCTGCCCTCCCAGCTGTCAGGAATACAGTCCGCAGCCTGCACGGGTGGGACACGACCCTACTGTCCATGGAGGAAGTAGAGTACCAACCTGGGGGTTGTTAGCTGGAGAGCTGGGAGAACGGGTTGCTCCACCGTGAGCCTGAGCAGCCACCAGGCTGAGCTTTGGTGGAGAGCATCTGTCAAAGCCTCTGGTACCCACGCCAGGGGAGCTGCTCTTGGCACGGGAGGGACTGTACACACGTGCTGTGAGTTTGGAGCTGTTTATCCACCTGTCAAAACAAGCCCTGGTGTTTGTCTGCTTCTTGGGAGTGGAGCCCAGACCAAGTCCTTGCTCTGGGAAGAAAACTCCAATTCCAGAAGAGCTCAATGACTTGTTGAGCGTTAGGATAACCAGCCTGAACCTGGGGGGAAGAACCAGGGCCAGTGTCCTGACCCGGAGCCTGCAGACACGGAGCCACTGCTGACCTGCTGAGAGACACTCATGCCCACATTCTGGGCTCCAGCCCCGCAGCTCCCTGGGGCCATTTCCGACCTCCTCCCACAGAGCCCTGGGCCAGTTGTCTTCATTCATGTCCTTGTCGTGCCAACTCTGCATGACATCTCCCACACGTTGGGGAGTTGCTGTAACAAAGCCTTCTAACAATAACTTGCATGGAACAGTGAGCTCAGGGAACAGGAAGGCTGAGAACCCCCCCTCCTTCAGAACCACACTCATGGCTGCAGGAGGCTGGGGGTAAGCACCTGTTCCCCCTTCTCAGCAATGAGAAGGCTTTCCTTGTTTAGACAGAGGGACTGGCAGCCACAGGGCCAGCCCAGAAGTGCCAAAGCAGGGACTGGGACACTCTGGTCCCTTCCACCCCTTCAAAATAATAACAACTCTGCCCTGTGGAGGACGGTCAAGTCCCCTCTCCCACGACATGAGTCTGATGAGGAGGCCCTGCCACTCGCTGCCGCCCTGTGCCTGCAGGTGGGGCCTTGTCCCCACACTGACCCCCAAGTGCAGGTTACTGCAGAGCTTCCCACTTCCACCAGCACCTTCCCTGGGCCTCACTCACTGACGCTCCTAGTGACTCAGTGGTTTGCTCCAGTGTGGCAAGAGAAACATTAGAAAACCCTTCTAGGAACTCACCAGCAGTCATGATGACACTGAATTATTCCCTGTGAAAAACACCTTCAAAAAGGCAGAGGTACTAGCTCCCTTTCCTGAGAGTCTTTAAAGACCCTGAGTGGCCTGCATGTCTCCCACAGCAAACACCTCCCAGGAGTTAGGAAGCAGCTTGTCCTCCCTGGAATCCCCACTATAGGTGCCGTCAGGAGCACTGGGTCTTGTTTTAGAGACAGCTCAGGGTTAGCACCAAATCAGTTTATGTTTTCCAGAGACACAGGGAAGGCATTCAGGAGAAGGAGATGGGCAGAGGTGCAGGCATCTGCTCAGTGTAGTCAGACTGTCCCTTGGAAAACATGCTGGATGGACAGAGGGACAAAGGCAAGTGGTCTGTGGAGGAGAGGGGGTGCAGATGGAAGGGGCACAGTCCTGAAAACCATCCTAAACTGAAGAGAATGGACAAAATCAAAGAGGAGAAGAGGAGACATAAGACTGGCTGTTGAGCCTTGTCAAAAAGAAGTCATTTCATGTCACTCAGAACGGGAAGGGACTTTACCTTCCTCTATGAGAAATGATGCTAGCCAATTTTTGGAGACCTTGATATCTGGGGGAAGAAATTTCCCATTTGAGGCTAGAGTTAGTTTTCTACATTGAAAAATGTTTTCTTTATGCTTTCTACTGAATTCAGATTTTCCAGCTGTATAACAACTTGATCTGATCAATCCAGCTTGTAGGCTATTAACAAATGAAGAAAGGAAATCCTACAGAAGTCTTGACATGAAGTGTTTCTGCAACACAACAGGGTGTTCCCACTTCTGTACCCGGGACCCATGAGTTGGCTGGACTCCTTAGGGCCACAAGGCAGAGCTCGTCCTGATATTTCAGTGAACTATGACACGTACCAATGACCTGCCGCTCCACCACTGTGCCTGCTCCGTAGGTCAGGAGTAGAGAAAGCATCCATTCATTCAGCAAATATTTGTCTAAAACCTTCTGCACGTCAGGGGTATGGTGACCATGATGGTTGGCAGATAAGAAAGATGATAATCAAATAAAAAAATGCGTAGCGATTCGGGCCATTTATAATGGAATCAAGTAGTTTTGGGACCAAATCTAGGTCTATCTCTTGACAGCCACATAACCTTGCACAAGACCCATAACCTTGTATGGCCCTCATGTTCTCATCTGTGAAAGGGGATTAACCTGCCTCCCTCCAGCGGGTATTGTGAGGATAAGAAGACAAGTTATATAGTGTTTTGCAGAGATCCCAGCTACTGTATTCTTCTTAATGATGCTCTGGAATTTAAGAGTAATCTTTATCATCAAAATACCTTTGCTGGGGTCATACTGTAAGATGTGTCCCTGAAGATTTTACAATTGTCAGAACAATGAAAAATAATGGGCATGTGACAAGCCCTTGAGGTCTGGGGAGAGCCAGTCACCTAACAAATAGGACAGAGCAGAGATGGACAGAAGATTAGGGACACGAGGCCTCTCACATGGAGCCATTCCAGCATATTGCCTCAGGCATGCTCTGTCCCCATGGTCTGATGTTGAGTTAAAGAATTATTATGCCCTTGGGGGTCTTCAGCCAAATCAGAGCCTATCCTCATTGCTCTCTCCCCTGAATCTCTTCCTTGTTGAGCCCCAAATGTGCACAATGCAATGAAATAGGTCAACCATGGGCAGAATCTCTGGCAAAATTCAATGCTGAGACCTGGCCTTGCCTTGGTGAACCTGCTGACCTGTGATCTCCCTGGGAACGTGGGCTGCTTCACCTTACTCTCCTGCAGATTCTCAGAAAAACAAGAAGCATGTGAAAAATGACTTTCTTGACTCCTGGTGGACTAACTGTCCAATGGGTCCCGTCTAACTGGACTTGCTGGCAGAACAGCTCCCTTAGAATCTTTATCTCTAGGTCCTGACCTCTTCACGGCCTATGAAAAAGGCACTGGTTTGTTCTGAAACTATAGAGCACATGAATGTTTAGTTACCACAGGGAACAGCAACCTAACCTGCTCCTGGATTGTGAG
>JAQQAC010009165.1:92091696-92118582 GCA_029783875.1 Phataginus tricuspis | reverse complement strand
TGGATTGTGAGCGACCATGTCCCACGTCCCCAGTGTCCTGCTCCTGGGGCGGGACAGGAAGCTCATCCTCTCCATGGCTCGCCTCCTCCCACTAGAGTTTTCAGTAAATGACTTGGTAGCAGCTGTTCTCAAGGATTCTCAGGGGCCCTGTCCATTGTCCTCCCATCAGTTTCTTCTGTACTTATTATTTATTTTATGTAAGAAATTAATCAAGTAATCACCATGAAATCTTAAGAAGTGTGGATAAACAAAAATGGGAAAAATGTGCTCAGGTGCTGCCTTGCTTCCCTGGGGACTTTTGGAGCCGGTAGATAATTTGGAATGTGTTGGCCACTCACAAACTCTGCTTTGAGTCACAGCCTTTCATCACCACATAACACGTATCCCCATCTTACAGATGAATAAACTGAAGCTTGGAAAGGATTGGGAAATTCCTTAACTGGCATGTATGGGACCCAGGATTTGTCTTCAGGCGGGGTAACCAGACAAGCCAGCAGGTGGTGCCACAGGACTGTGCCAGACAGGGATGGCCGGTTGTCACTCATGCATCATTAAAGGAATTGCAGTAGGACAACACTGATGTTTTATGCTAAATATGGTCTTCCAACAGTCCAGGGACCAAGACACTGCATGCCTCCCAGTGGCCCTATGCAAGGTCATTACTGTCAGCTCAGTCCTGAAATCTTTGCTGCTGTGTCCATGTAAACATTTCTCCAAAGGGCTCTCTGTGCTCTGCAACTCTCCCTGACAGTGGGGAGATCCTATCTTTTCCCTTCAATAACCACATCCACCCTCCTCCCCTAGCAGAGCATTTCTCCACGTCTGAGTCATTGCTTCTAGTCTAGGCCCAGAGCAGGGTAGGTGGCATGAGGGGAGACTCTATCCACATACAGAGGGTGCCCTGTAGCCACCCAGACCTGTGGTGGGCATGAAGCACTGATACCTTGTTGAAAATGTTAGTGTTCATTTCTTTTATTTTCTGAGTTCCTTTTATCCGGACATTTCCCCTTCACAGGAAAACACATCCTTTTTTCACAGATGATCAGTATTTTAACAACAGCAACAAGCAGAGGAAAGAGTCAATGTTCAGCAGTTGACATCCCCACAGACTTCCTGAGTCCACAATGGACCTGAAAGCCAAGCTTTGAAGGGAGTGAAAAGTTATCTAATATCACCTTGCCTGAAAAGTACGTTCCCATGTCCTCCAGTAGGTTCCCACGGGGAGGTAGGCAGGGACCCAGCTGAAGGCTGGCTTTCAAGCACAGTAATGTTTGAAGCCTGGGGAACTGCGAAACTGGGAAACAGGTGTTGTTGAAGAAATTTCCTCCAGCCTTCAAGGTTCTTCTAACTGGTCTCAGAATCAAGTTGATATGATACAAATTAACAGGAGTAAAACTAAAATTTAATACATACTTAGTGAGAATCCACAGACATGAGATTCCAAGGGCAGTCAGGGGCAATACCATATGTCATCCTGAACCGAGGAGAGTAGGTGTTGGGACTTCAAAGGAGAAGGGAAACAATTCACAGGAACACGAAAGAGTGAGTGTTAAGTAAAACACACGTTTGCTGGCCCCCATGGAAACCGTGGCACAGAGAGAGGCATGCTAACAGACTTTGCCAATCTCTCTCTGTCTCCACCCCTTGTTCACATGATAACGTAGTTATGTATGGGGACAGCTCTCCTCCGGGAGCAGGTCCTGCCTCCATGCTCTTTCTATGCAGTTAGGGGTGGTTGGTGGTTGGCAGGGGGTGGGGAGTGTCCACAACAACAGAAAACAAAATAAAAAAGAAATAGACCCATAAATATTGAAAACATACTATTGGTTACCACAGGGAGGGTGGTGGGGTGGGTGATATAGGTGAGGTTGTTAAAGAGGTATAAACTCCAGATTATAAAATAGTCATAGGAATGGAGGTACAATGTAGAGAATATTACCAATATTGTAATATCTTGCCGTGGTAATGGGTATCTTGGTATCTCACTGGGGCAAACATTTAGTAATGTATATAATCATCAAGTCACCATGTTGGACATCTGAAACCAATATAATAGTGTATATCAACTACATTCCAGTGTAAAAAGTTTCTGAGTTTTTGAGCCTTGATTGTTTTCAGCTCTGTCAGAATACGAATCCACAGTGGCACATCTTGGGGAGGCTTGCCCTTGGTCCCTACACAGGGGAAAGAGATAAGCTAGGCCTTAGTGTGGCTGCCTCCCAGTGAGGGAACTGCCCACAGCCCAGGACATCTGCCCAGATGGACAAAGGCATCAATCACACCAAACTGGTTAAGGATATTGACTATTCAATGAGCATTTCCTTTTCTCCCCCATCCTGAACTCATGAGTGTTTAAAGTAAGTCACTAGATGAGGATACTTGATATATCCTGATGTCCTACAGCTTAGATATGAAAAAAATAAAATGTGATGGAGGTTTGCAGATTGGAAAGCAATCCTAAAAGTTTGCACTGCTTTATGTGCAGTGAGTTTTGAAGCTGCAAGTTTGCAATGTTTTTGTCTCTCATGATGGTTGGTGAAAAGATTAAAACTTTTTGCTCTTGCCCAAAGAATGATATTCTAAAAGCTATTAAGTACAGCAAAAAAATAGAAAAAGAGAGTAATATAATGGCTGTCAACACTTAATGAATAAAATAATGTTTCCAGGAAAGGAGAAACCAGAGAGAGAAAAACACAGCTGCAATTTTTGCTCAGCAGTAAGTGCTGCTTCCTCGGATTTTGTCAAATGATAAAAGGCAAAAAAAAAAAAAGGCTTCATGTCCAAAATGCACTTTATAAGAAATCATAAAGATGCCGATCCCAGCCTTATTTATGATAGGGAAAAGGCCTGAGTGTTTCGTGGTGGAGAACAGTGACATCAATGGGATATGAGGGCACAATTTTAGGATTCTGCAGCCAACATGGATGTTTCTGAAGAGCTTCTAATAACAAGACAAATAGCTCTCTTAATGTTAGGTAAGAAAAAGCAGGGTATGAAATTGTACATTTTGTATGATTTCAGTTACGTTAAAATATGGCTAGGAAAAAAGCTGAAGGGAATATAAACTTTCTTTGCATCGAATTGCACTGAAAGCCAAGCTGGTCACTGCCAGAGCCCCAGCAGGGGGCGCCAAACGGACTTTGTTTTGCTGATTCCCTGCAGAGGCAGGATTTGGACTGTCAGAGAGAAATGCCTGGCTCTTCCCATGTATTTGGATTTGGTCACCGAATCACATGATTTAGGGGAAGCAACCCTGGCCTCCCTCTAGAGTGAGTGGACCTCTCTTCTTGGAAGACAGACAGGTTGTCATTGGTACTGGTGGGACACAACCCCGAGGGCTCTAGAGGGTCTCACACAGGGGAGAAGGCATGAAGGTGTGGGAAGGTGACAGTTCTCATATGCTGTTAGTCACCCTGATGGTGGAAATGGGTGCTCAGGGCTGATCTGGGAGGATCAAGGCTCTTGGGCAGAAAAAACAGACAGTTTTCATGATTTGTCCAACATGAAAACAAGATTTTCCTATGGCCAGAGAATCCCTCACATCATGAAACATGTACACAAATGCACACACTTATACACCATACACATGTCAGACCTACTTATTCACATATACACACAAGCATACACTCACATACCAATACAAACATACATATATGCACGCATAAACGTACACATAGGCACACATACAGTCACAGGTAAGCACATACCCATGACCCTCACATATACACAAATAGGCACATACACTCACACACATATACAGTAATACACATACACACAATATATGCAAATGCATAGGCACACTCACGCCACACACATACACACAGACTACATTACAATATAAATAATTAGGAGAGCAGCATAAAGGGGCCCAGCTGTGATCAGATGGCTTGACAGTTAGGCTAAGCGTTAATAATTAAACATTACAATTCTATCTAAATCCCTCCAGCCCCCAGAGAGTGTGGTTGAACCAGCTCATCTGAAAGTCCCTTTGGGAGTCAAATTCTGTGATTCATTTCAGTGGGACCTACACACACCACCAAGAACTGGTCTGGGTCGCTTCTCTATTCCCCAGACAGGTGTCATGCAGGCTGGAGTCCCAGCCCTGGATGCCAGGCCTGGAGCCCTCCCCAAGCATCAGCCCCAAGACTGAGGTCACCACACCCAATCCCAGGGCATCCCTGATGAAGATACTGGTGACACTTCTTTCCCACCTCTCCTGCATGTCACTCACTTCTTCACTCCTTTCTGACCAAAGAATTGGCCTGGTGAACAATAGTCTTGAGCCAGCCCTATGAGGCTGGGTGGTTCTGGGAAACCTGGGAGCTGTCTCCTGGGCTCATTTCCCACTTTGCCACAAACATTTCCAGGGGTGCAGATGGAAAGGGGCTGACCACCCCTCAATATCCTCTATAAGGGGCACTGGCCTGGCCCACCATCCAGCCAGGGTGCTCAGCTGGGACAGACACTCTGTCCTTGTCCCGGCCGGGGTCTGGAAGCTGCTGAGTTCTGGGCCTTAGGGGTTGGAGGCTCAGGCCTCTCGCCAGGGCATGACTTTTGGTTGCAAAGATAAGCTCTGACCCCACCCTCAGGTGGCTGACTAAATCTAGCCTATAACCCTGAAAATAGCCCCTGAGGACAAATTGTTCAGGAGCCTGTTGAGTTGAGCTGTGTGGCCACCTAAGTGAGCAGTCAGTTCCCCTGGCTCTGCGGACGGCTGGGATAGCTGCTGAGCAACTGCCGGGGAATGAGGAAGCAGCACATAGCTCCTCAGAAACATTTGACCTGATTAAATCCTCAAGAATCTGAAGTCCTGAAAACACTATGGCGCCATCCCATCTATGAATTCAAGTTGAGAAATAATTTTGAACAGCCAACCAAACAGAAAAGAAGCCAAACAAAATTCTTATTTCTTCCTTTTATGATAACCACATTAAAGATTTTCTAGAAGTAACAAATACCAAAATCTTCCCCAAAAGCGTCTATCATTTTTTTACCCCCTTGTGGTAGGCCCCGCGTGCTGCAGGGCTCCATCCCAGCAGGTCCCTGGGCGGGTCGGGCTGCCTCAGTGGAGGGGGGCGGGGGAGGGGAGGCCAGCGGGGGACGGGACCTGGCTGAATAGGGTCCCGCACCTCCCTGGGGTCCCGGATGCACCAATTACCCTATTCGCACTCTGGGTGGCCGTTCAGGGAGAAGCTTACAGAGAGGCCCCCAAGGGGTTTCGGCGACACCCCGCGGACTGAGTTTTTGGTTAAGGTCCCGAGAGCGCTGAGACCAGCCTGATCAAGTCTAGTGGTTCCTGCTCATCCTCAGCAAAGACGGGCGGGGGAGGAGTGCAGGCCCCCGACAGAGGTGCTCTCACTGTTTCAGGATGGGGTGCGGGGGCTGTAGAGGAATGTGGGGTGAAGAGACCTCCCAACTGGGGCCCCGACACGGCCCATGCGCTCAGAAGGAAAGGGGCCGGGCTGGGTGGTGTCAGGGAAGGGGCAGCATCTTGGGGTGCTCCTTTCCTGTCTCCCCAGTCAGGGAGTCTCCATCCCTCTCAAGCCTTTCTCCAACCCACAGAAACGAGTTTTTTACAGGAAAACTTGGTTTTTACAAAGCAGGAAGGCACAAAGTAGAAAGTACTTCTAGTCCCCACTCTCTGGGTAAGAAGAATTTTGTGTTCACAGTCTTCAATGTGCTTACCTTGAGGTTTAATTTAAGAATTTTGCTCTATTGACTTTTACTCAGAGTTTTACATGAATTTACATTTAATGTCAGGGTTTAAATTACAGTTTATGAAAACGTTTTACATGGTAGGAAATTATATGTTAAAAAATGACTTATATAGTGAAAATTTAAAGAACACAAAGCAGAAACATTGTACATATTTGCCTTTTTTATTACATTAAAATATATTCATTGTAGAAGATAATGAATAACGACTTTTTCTTAGGAAAAACATGACTTTTTCTATGCATTTTGTGAATTCTTTTCATAAAGTAGAGTCATACTTCATTAGACTTGCAAACTAATTTCTTCTTAAGATTAAATTGACATACCTTGTTGAAAGCACATCAGACAATTTTTTTACTGGGGTGATATGTACATAGTATAAAATGTCTATTTTTAAGTGCACAGTCAATTGACATTGACACTGTTGTTTAACTATCACCACCACCATACTCAGAACTTTTTCATCTGCCCAAACTGAAACTCTGTGCCTATCACACAATTGCTCTGCTTCCTTCCCCCACCCCACACACAGCCCACTACTCCATTTCTCCTCTCTGTGAACCTGACACGCGTGGGCACCTCGCGTAAGTGGAATCCTCTGGTGCCTGGCTATTTCACTTAGAATCCTATATTCAAGGGTTCATTCATTTACGGCATGTGTCAGAGTTTCCTCTGCTTTCAAGTTGAATAATATTACATTCTCTGAATGTATCATATTTGGTTTGTCCAGTCATCCCTGGATGGGCATACGGGTTGTTTCCACATTTGATTATTTTGAATAATGTGGCTGTCAGTGTTGTTGGACAAGTGTTTGAGTTCCTCTTTTCAATTCTTTGGGGCAAATACCCTGAAGTGGAATTGCTCGATAGGGTGATTCTTATCCTTCCAGCAGCATTGCACAGTTTCCAATCTGATAGGATTTGCCAATATTATCTTGAAATCTATGAGTTGACTTTTCATTAATAGTGTCCTTTGAAGCACAAAAGTAATTGAGGGAGTCCAATTTATCTTTTCTATTTGTTTTTTCTTTGGTTACTGGTTCTTTTAGTGTCGTATCCAAAAAAATTACAACTAAATCCAGTATCATGTGGCTCTCTTGTGTTTTCATCTATAGTTTTATAGTTTTAGCTCTTATGTTTGGGTCTTTGGTCTATTTTGTGTTAATTTTTGCATATGGTGTAAAGTGAGGGTGCAACTTCCTTCTTTTGCGTGTGAATATCCAATTTTTATGGCGTCATTTGTTGAAAAGCCCATCCTTTCTCTATTGAATGGTCCTGATAAATACATAAAATTAAAAAAATCTTACTCATCTTTAAAATTTCATATTAAGGTCTTTGAGGAAATAGCTCTTCTCCCTCAGGAAAACTAGAGGCTGATGCTCTTAGGTGGTTATAAAAAGTCTGTTGTGTTTAAGTGGTTTTTTTTTTAGACCACAATTTTTTGATGCATCATGGATTTCAACACTGTCAGTCATTCAAGATCTAAGTACACTTTCTAGTGCATGGGTTACACTGGCCCTTGGAGCTGGGCTCCACAGCTTGAGCAGGGTAGGGAGCCTGCTGCTGCAGGAAGGCCCCCACATTAGGCAATAGCCTGATAGGAGTCTGGGGGTCAGGGATGGAGCTAAGGAAGGGCACAGCTTTATCTCTGGAATGTGATGACTGGTCAGGATGCACTGGGGAGCTCATGGATTCCTTTTATGCCAAATGTTATGAAATCTATATTAGACCCTGGAATACCAAACCTCCAGAGCATTCTGGGAGAAGGCCCTTTAAGCAAGAAATTGCAACATGTATTTATACAAATCTATGAAGTAATGTACTACAGAAAGACGGTACGGTTCACCATTTTGTCCTACTCCCACTCTTCTATGTATGTCCATATCTTTGCCAAACAACTTGGATGAGTGCTAATTATTAAAATGGTCACATTTAGCCTTGCATCTGCCTTTGATAAAATGCAGTTAGCAGAATATCCCTATTCCTATTTTAAATGCAGTCTCTGTGAAAGTATACTCTTGTGTGCATCTGTCTAGATTTCTTTGGCTCACAAGCATAAAAGGATGTAATTCTTTACCCCATCTGGAAGTTTTAAACGGCAGGAGAATGAGCAAATCCTGTATGGTCGTATGATGACCCTGTGGCTACTGAACACCTGTTCCCAACCTATCGAACTCCTCCAATTTATTGAAATTCAAAGAGCTATGACTTACTAAATCCAAAATAGCATCATCAGTGTACCTGTTGGTGATTCCCCCATGTTTGTATGCATTCCTTCCCTGGAGAACAAGTCAGAGCATGTAGGATACACTATGATGTTGAATTTATGCTGTATGATGTAAAAGTAATATATTTGTGTGTTATGTGACTAGAGCACTTACAGTACAATACAATTTGGGGCATAGAAGCCTAACAGACTCAATGAAATGTCCAAGAAAAAGATGCAGTGTGCAGTGGCCCTTCTCCCCTTGACCATTAGTTCAGGTTACAACCTACTGATCTGATAATCCTATACATTAGAAAATGCTCATCACAGTAGGTATAGTTGCCATCTGTCACCATACACAGCTATTACAATATTATTGACCATATTCCATATGCTGTACTTTCCAGCCCTATGACTAATTTATTTTATAATTGGAAGTTTCTGCCTCCTTATCCCCTTCACCTATTTTCCTTCCTTCCCCATAGCAACCACCAGTCTGTTCTCTGTATTTATCAATCTGTTTCTGTTTGCTGTTTTGTTCATTTGTTTTCTTTGTTACATTCCACATATAAGTGAAATCATGCACTATTTGTCTTTCTCTGATTTATTTCACTTAACATAACACCTTATAGGCCCATCCATATCATCACAAATGGAGAGATTTCATTATTTCTTATGGGTGAGTAATAAATATTTCATTGTGTATATATACCACATCTTCTTTAACAAGTTATCTACCAATGGGCACTTAAATTGCATCCATTTCTTGACTATTGTACCTAATGTCATGATAAACATTGGAGTATGTATATCTTTTGGGGTTAGTGTTTTTGTGTTTTTGGGTATATATTCAGAAGTGGAATTAATGGGTCATATGGTATTTCTATTTCCAATTATTTGAGAGACCTCCCTACTGATTTCCATAGTGGCTGCAACAATTTACATTCCCACCAACAGTGTAAGAGGGTCCCCTTTTCTCCACATATTCACCCACACTTACTATTTCTTGTCTTTTTGATACTAGCCATTCTGACTTGTGTAAGGTGATATCTCATTGTGGTTTTTATTTGCCTTTCCTTGATGATTAGTGATGTTGAACATCTTGTCATGCATCTGTTGGTCATCTATATGTCTTCTTTGGAGAAATGTCTATTCAGTTCTGAGTTGTATGAATTCCTTATATACTTTGGGCATCAATCCCTTGTTGAATAAGTGTAGTAAATTCCATTTGAATATATGGAATATATTCTCCCAAATAGTAGGTTGCCTTTTCATTTTATTGGCCATCTCCTTCATTGTGCAAAAGAGTTTTAGTTTGATGTAACCCCATTTGTTTACTTTTGCTTGTTTCTCTTGCCTGAGGTGACAGATTCAGAAACATATTGCTAAGGCTGTTGCCCAAAATGTAACTGCTTGTTTTCTTTTAGGAATTTTATGGTTTCAGGTCTTACATTTAGGTCTTTAATCCATTTTGAGTTTATTTTTGTGTGTTGTATAAGAATGTAGTCCAGTTTCATTCTTTTGTATGTAGCTGTCCAGTTTTCCCAACACCATTTATTGAAGAGACTGTCTTTTCCCCATTTTATCTTCTTGCCTTCTTTGTCATAGATTAACTGACCATATAACCATGGGTTTATATTTGGGTTCTCTATTCTGTTTCATTGATATATGTATCTATTTTCATGCCACTATCATACTGTTTTAATTTCTATAGCTTTGCAGTAAGTATACTTTGAACTCTGGGATTGTGATACATCCAGCTTTGTTCTTCTTTTTCAAGATTGCTTTGGTTTTTCTGTGGGTTCCATATAAATTTGAGGATTGTTTGTTCTAATTCTGTGAAAAATACTATTGTTATTTTGGTAGGGATTGCTTTGAGTCTGTAGATTTCTTTGAATAATATAGACACTTTAACTATATTAATTTGTCCAATCCATGAGCATGAGCATGGAGTATCTTTCCATGGAATATCTTTCCATTTATTTTGCTGTCTTTAATTTCTTTGATCAGTTTCTTATAGTTTCCAGAGTACAAGTCTTTTATATCCTTGGTTAAGTTTATTTCTAGGTACTTATTCTTTTTGATGCATTATAAATGGGATTGTTTTCTTAATTTTAATAGTTTTTTGATGGAGTCTTTAGGGTTCTCTGTAACATACTGACACTTCTTCCTTACCAATTTGGATGCCTTTTACTATTTTTTAGTTGGCTGGTTGCTGCAGCTAGAACTTCCAGTATTGTGTTGAATAAAAGTGGTGAGAGCGGACATCCTTGTCCCTGATATTAGAGGAAAATATTTCAGCTTTTCATACTGAGTATGATGTTATTAGCTGTGGGTTTGTCATAAAATGGCTGTTAGTATGTTAAGGCCTAAATGAGTTCCTTCTAAATGATCTGTTTCTTGATTGTGGGGTAATTACATGACCGTATACATTTGTCAAAATGTACCAAACTGTATAAGCTAAAAGAGTAAACTTTATTGTCTAAAATTATACTTCAATAAATTTGACTTTATAAAATATACTTAAAACATTTTAAGGGCTTTCATAGATTCACAGCTACTAGCACCACTATCCCTTAAGGTATGGAGAAACTACCTTCTTGAAGTTGCAGAACGGACTATTATTTACTCTGTGTAGGTCTGTCTGTCTGCTAGTGTCTGTCTGTTTAGTGTTTGGTTCCAAGTAATAGAAATCAGTGTCAAATATCACAGCAAAATGTGTCAAGTGTCTCCTAGAGCTGAAGGGCAGGACTTATCAAGAGCAACAAGACACTTATTAAGAAAGATGTCAGTGCTTCTCCCTTTCTGAGACTGCTTGTTTCTGTGTGTCTGCCCATCTGCCCCACCTGCCCCCTCCTGTCTCTCTCTGCTCTCTAGCTGCTGCTTCAGAAAGCACCTTGCCAATGCCAGCGGCCAAAATGTGACACCCACGTTTGTCCCATAACCACTCAAGCAAAGGGTCATGGCTGGTGGCAAGGACTGCTATTTCAATTGCCACCCTCTAGTAGAGAATCTGATCAGTTCAGATTGGGACATGTATCCATCCCTAGGCTAAGCAATTGTGGCCAGGCAGTGGAGTCTTGTAGTTGAAATGTGGCACTCTCATTTTAGCTCATGGATTGGTGCTGGTTGTCTAAACAACCACTTCAAAAGTTCTACAATTTTACTTGATATTTCAACATTTTAAAGTGTATCATCTGGGAATGGGCTGAGGTACACAACCAATAACATCTATGAGAAAGATTCCTGGCAGAGTCTTAATTTTAACTTCTATAAACCAGTGAAATTTACATATTAAATTTCAGATTAAAATCCATCTAGTTGCCCAAAACCAATGTATTAAGGAAAGTAAAATACTTAGAATAATGAAATTCACTTCACACACACACACATGCACATACACACACCCACTTCATATAGTCCCCAAGGTTTTACTAAGTATTATTAAACATTAGGCACTGTGCCAGGTGAGGGGAATGGAAATATGAATAAAACACTGATAACCCAGGATTGGGATTCCTTATTTACATTTAAAGAAGTTATGGAAGGCTTGTCCCATGCTTCTCAGCTTTTATATCCAGTCAAAGTAAGGTGGGTAACCTCAATTACAGATAATCTCAAACTCAAATATGGATAATCAAAGAAGGTATTGAGACTATGGATAGTGAGGAAATAGAAAGGTTTCTTCGATTTATGGGAACCATATGTATATATTAGGTCCATCACAATCATGAGTATAATAAGTACTTTATTGAAGAATGGATACAGAACTTGAATCACAAATTCAACTACCTTCAGGGACTAAACCCAAGGAGAGCACAGTTGACTTAGTTGATGGTGCTGTGCCATTTCTGGGGTGACCGAGTGAATTAGAGTTGCATTAGATTAAGTGTATTTGATAGCCGACAGCCCCCGTGTGGAATATTTTACAAGTCCCTAGATCATGAATTAGTTATTGAACTCAGAGTATAAGGTAAGCATACATCTCTATGGGTTGGGTGTTTCTTTCCTAAACTCATTGATTGTCTTAATATAAATGTGTCTGATTGTGGAAATGATGCCAAAGGGCCTCATGATCAAAGAAAGCTTGTTCAACATGACAGACAAGGGGACATGTTGACTTGTTGATGTTTTAGAGCACCAGTCATCTGACTGCTCCTGTCACCTCTCTCTCCATTCCTCTGTTCATTCTGTTCACTTCTTAGCTCCAAAATTCCAATGTGTAATGCATAATTTTTAGAGCTCAGAATCTGCCTGATACCTTTCTCCTGTTTACTGTCTCCAAATACTGTTTTCCCAGGCAGCCCCACTATACATGTAAAGACATCAGTGTGTGGTTGGCAGCAGCTGCAGAGAATGGAAGGCCAAGGGAGATTTGCTGTTGAGCTGAGTGGTATTTAACAGCAGAGGAAGGTAGTGGAGGGTGTAGAGAAAGGAGGCACTCATTGCTGCAGCAAGTCTCATGAGAAGCTCTGGAGTAGCCAGAACAGGGTGCACAGAGTGCAGGTTAGCATCTGAGGCAGCTAGAGCATGCCCACCACTGCAGGCAGTAGGTCAGAAGGTAGGTGGCTGGCAGACAGAATGGTGCCCGCTGAGGGAGTGGTGAGAGTGAGTTATCTAGTTGTTTCACATTCCTCACAGGAGAGAAGGCAAGGCCCTGAGCCTGCAATGAGGCAGGGAGGGGATGGTGTGGGGAGAAAGGTGTGGGGTGCTGTTTGGGAGCTCTGCAGAGCAAGCTCATGGGGGTCGGTAGCAGAATGGATGGTAAGTGGGAGAAAAGGCATGCTGCCACTGTGTGGCTGTCACCCTAGGGTCACCAACGCCAGGAACAAAGGTGGTCAGGGCTGTGTGCAGACAGTTCCCCATCCCTCTGCCATCCTCTAGACTTCTTAA
The DNA here is from genome assembly GCA_029783875.1 of Phataginus tricuspis. Taxonomy (NCBI): domain Eukaryota; kingdom Metazoa; phylum Chordata; class Mammalia; order Pholidota; family Manidae; genus Phataginus; species Phataginus tricuspis. Next base: position 92,105,769 of record JAQQAC010009165.1, on the reverse strand, counting down.
CCACATGTCCCCAAGCCTCTGGACACTGAATATCCTCCTGAATGGAATCCTGCCAAGCCTTTGCCTCTGCCTGGCTATATATTGAGTGCCTGGCCAGGCCTTTCCCTCTGGCTTCATCATCTGGGTTTGCCAAAGGGCCACAGACACACACACCCTCTCCTCCTGCAGTTTCCTGTGCATCCCCAAAGTTGGTTACACACCAGTGGTGCCAGCCTTCCACATGGCAGCTGCCTGAACTTCATCAATCTTTCTCTGGATAAGGAAGCCTGAAGACAGAGTCTGTGTCCACAGGTCAAAATCCCCTGTCCATCAAGGTCCAGATTCAATACCAGACCTTGAGATGAGCAGCCCCCTGTCTTGGATCAGTGTTACCCTGGTACATGCATTAGCATGGGTGTGAGCATCGAGTACATCGACTTGCACACAGCTCTTTCCATGACTGAGAGCATGACACATCCCATCCAAAATGTAAGTGTAGGTTTGAAAGAACTTACTATTTCCAGACAATCAATCCTGAGGAATGAACCAACATAGGCACCTGTGGCTTGGCATGGCCTTGGCTGCAGAAAAAGGCCACACCGATCCAAGTTAGGTGGTCAGTTGGGAGGAACATGTCTGAGAAGACCTCTGGAATTAAGTCAGGGTGAGGGAAAAAGTATATGTGGGTCATTAAATAATCACAAGCAAACAGGAACAAATTTCTAAGCTGACATAGACTGCTAACAAATATGTAAACTCTGATTTCCTGGAAAATATTGTCCTTTTTATGTGCTGTTTATTATTTGCTCCAAAAGGCACACCTGAAAACATTTTTAAAGGGAACTTTTTAGAGTATTCAGAACAATTGATGGCTGAATATGTTCTATTTTTGAATCCTTACATCTAGCTGTAATAAGAAAAAACTTTCACTTTGGTCACCAGGATTCTTCCAGATTCACTTTTTATCTGAATTGCTTTTTACAGCTCTCAGCTTACTGGTTACATGGGCAATGAGAACAGTGGTCCATACCAGGGACAAAACACCTCCTCACTGGCAGCAGGGAGCCTCATGTCCTGTGTCTTCTTCACCTGTTGTGGTGGGACACTGACTGGAACTGTTTCTCAGTCCATGGGGACAAGCCACACTGAACTTCACATATCTTCTTGCCCTTCCCGGCTCTGTATCTGACTGAATAGGTTCTATTTTTGAATCCTTACATCTATGCAGTTTGTCAAACCCAAACCCTTAGAATCAACAACCAGGAGACCCAACAAGCCCCTCCTCTCTAGAGGTACCAGTACTTCTTCAGGATGGCAGAGTGAGATCAAACTTTAAACCAATATCCCCAACCCAGTAGAAACAATAGGTAACACAAGAAATAAAAGAAGGTGAAACCATACATACACAACTCCACAGGTCAGAAGCACAGTTGGAAGTTTTTGTAAGGTTGGAATCTTTGGCCACAGGCCTCCAGGCATCAATACTTACACTCCTGAGCTCATGCCCCTAAAGCACTCTGGAGGTGTTGGAGGACAACAGCTAGGCTTATGCATAAACTGAGCCTGTGAGAATCCCCAGGACTGGTGTGAAGGCCATACCTAGGGCCAGAGGGTCTGTGGTCTCCCACAGTCCTCTGGGACCCGGTCATAGTATGCTGCCTCAAGAACCTGGTTTTAGATGAACCAATGAGATCACTGTAGGCAAAGAACCCCAGGCTGCACCTACAGGAACGGTAACACCTGTGAAGTCATGGGTGGGACAAAGAGAGCAATAGCAAGACTGCTAAAGCAGTTACTATAGAGAAAAATCTAAAACTTGACATTCATGATGCATTTGCAAACTAACATTCTGAGCACACAGCAGAAATGAATACTAACCAAGAGAACCCATGAATTAGAGGATTCTTTCCTGACTAAAGAAGCAGTCCAACATACTAAAATGGCTATACTATAAGTATGTTTATATCTTCAGAGAAATAAAGGAAACATGGGTCTGTACCAATAATCAAGCAATTATGAAGGAAAGCATGTGTTCATCAGAAGTGACCAGTCTGAAATCTTAGAAATGGCAAATACAGCCATTAGAATGTTAAAAAATTCTTGAAGGATAAGGTCAATATTATCCTACCTTTTCTCTATTTGAAGGAAAGAAAATGGAGTAAATCAGAATAGAAAACAGAATAATTCCTGCCTCAAACACAGTACAGAGAGAGAAAACAGTTTAAGATATTATTTGTGGTTGCAAAACTCCCTGAGCAATTTCCAGATTGGAGGAAGAACTGAGCAGCAGGACAAAAAAAAATTATTTTAATCATACTGGGGCAAACTGAAGAACATCAAAGGTGGAAAGAAAATTGTAGAAGCTACCAGAAAAGATGGATCCACAAGAGGCTGACAATTATATGGGAAACTTTTCATTATTAAAAGAAGACAATGAAATAACTTCATCTTAAAATCACAACTTCCAATTTAGGATTCTGCATGTGATCAGGAGGCATTAATCGGACAGGAACCTGTTGAATAGGAAAAAAGGAAAATGCATCAAGATAAGGCAAGAGAAACTGATATCTAAAATACATAAACATGATTTTTCAAAAAAAAAAGATATCAGCATGAGAAGTGAGGCAGAAATCTCCTCCCCAAACCACATATAATATGAAAATATAGCAAATACAACTAATACTAAAAGAGTGACTAGAATTAAGGTTGCCAACATCTGGCCTCCATCTGGAAAAAGAGCAGACCTCATGGAAAGAGTAAAGTCACAAAGCCGCAATCTGGCAGGACCCGAGCCGTCCTGCCACCCCAGCTCACTGGTGGGAGGAAGAGAAACAGAGCACGGAGGGAGTAGAAGCCCATGACTTCTAAATACCCAGCCCTGGAGGTCTACTCTGGGAGCACAAACCCACATTACATGTTCCTCTGGAGATTAGAGGGGTTGGAATACAAAGACAGGCAGAATACGTGGAGAGACTGATATTCCAGCCACTTATGGAGAACAGGTGCCCACAACTGGCTGCTCTGGGACAAAAGGTAGGTGATTTGAAAGACTTTCCAACAGTGAGAAGGCTGCTAAAGGGGTAAGGACCACACAGAGCTTGCTGCTCAGGAGAAGGAACAGGTGGACAAAAACGCCCTGGCATACTCAGCCCAGCAGGTTGGGAATTTTCAGGAGCTTCAAGTGCTTGATGCCCCTGGCTGGCAATGCAGTGCTGAAGCCCCCCACTGTGATATGAAGCCTGCCACTCCTTCCTCCCCACCAGGACCTGTGCACAAACCTGCTACCCCTGCCATCGCACCAGGCCAGCTGGAGGGCAGCCCAGCCCAGCCTATGGCAGCTACAGGGGCATAATGCTGAGGCTGCTCCCTGCACCCTGGGCTCACTGGCCCTGACAGTAGAGGCAGGCACTGTGTCCAGGAAGTAGGAAAGAGCTCTGTCCTCCCAGCAGGCACATACACAGCTCACCTGTGAGCTCTGCTATCTCTCCAGGTGCTGGGTAGCTCCAAAGATTAGAGCTTCTGGGCACTAGAGGGTGCTGCCTATGCAAACCTACTAATCTGCATTATCCAATAGGATTATGAAAAGGCAGAAGAACCTTGTTCAATTCAAAAATCCCTCAAACACCAGAAAGAGGTCTCAGTGAAACTGAAATCACCAATCATCTTGAAAAAGATTTCAAAATAATAATTATAAACATGCTAATGGAGCTACAGAAAAATATTCAAGATCTAAGGGTCAAATTCAAGAGAGACATAGATACTTTGAAAAATACAGTATCTGAAATAAAACATACAATAGAGGGATTTAAAAGCAGACTAGAAGAGGTGGAGGAAATGGTAAATGTAATGGAAATTAGAGAACAGGAATACAAAGAAACTGAGGCACAGAGAGAAAAAAGTATCTATAGGAAAGAAAGAATAATAAGACAACTATCTGACCAATCCAAACAGAACAATGTTTTTTATAGGGGATACCAGAAGAAGAAGAGAGAAAAAGTGATAGAAAGTATCTTTGAGGAAATAATTGCTGAAAAATTCCCCAATCTGGAGAAGGAAATAGTCTTTCAGGCCATGGAAGTGCACAGATCCTCCAACACAAGGGACCCAAGGAGGACAACACCAAGGCATATAATAATTGAAATGGCAAAGACAAAGGACAAGGACAGAGTATTGAAAGCAGCCAGAGAGAGAAAAAAGATCACATACAAAGGAAAACCCATCAGTCTATTATCAAACTTTTCAGGAGAAACCTTACAGGCCAGAAGGGAGTGGCATGATGTATTGAATGTAATGAAACAGAAAGGCCTCACACTAAAAGTACTCTGCACAGTAACACTATCATTTAAATAGAAGGAGAGATTAAACAATTTCCAGATAAGCAAAAATTGAGGGAATTTACCTCCCACAAACCATCTCTACAGTATATTTTAAAGGGACTGCTCTAGATGGAAGTTCTCTGAAGACTAAATAGCTGTCAATAGAGAAACTAAAACCACAGTAAAGGAAGTAGACAAATTAATTACTAACCAAATGCAAATTAAATCAGCTACCCACAAAGTCAGTCAAGGGATACACAAAGAGTATAGAATATGACAACTAACACATAAAGACTGGAGGAGGAAGAAAAATAATGGAGAAAAGAAAAAGAATCTTTAGATTGTGTTTATAATAGCATAATAAGTGAGTTAATTTAGATTGTTAGATAGTAAAGAAGCTTCCCTTGAACCTTTGGTTAGCACGAATCCAAAGCCTGCAATGGCAGTGAGTACTTATCTATCGACAATCACCCTAAATGTAAATGTATATCAAAAGATATAGAGGTACTGAATACATAAAAAGCAAAACCCATCTATGTGCAGCCTATAAGAGACTCACTTCAAACCCAAAGACATACACAGACTAAAAGTGAAGGGATGGAAAAGATATTTCATGCAAAAAATAGGCAGAAAATAAGCAGGAGTTGCAGTTTCTTGTATCAGGTAAAATAGACTTCAAAAAAAGGAAGTAACAAGAGACGAAGGACATTATATAATGATTAAGGGATCTTTCTAACAAAAGGATACAACCAATATAAATATCTATGCACCCTATAGAGGAGCACCCAAATATGTGCAACAAATACTAACAGAATTAAAAGGGGAAAATAGAATGCAATATATTCATTTTAGGAGACTTCAACACACTATTCACTCTAAAAGACAGACCAACCAGTCAGAAAATAAATAAGGAAACAGAGGCACTAACATTAGAACATTAGAACAGATGGATCTAACAGACATCTACAGAACACTCCATACAAAAGCAGCAGGATACACATTCTTCTTAAGAGCACATAGAACATTTTCCAGAGTAGATCGCATACTAGGCCACAGAAAGAGCCTCAGTAAATACAGAAAGATAGAAATTACAAACCAACTTTTCAGATCACAAAGGTATGAAACTAGAAATCAATTGTGCAAAGAAAACAAAAAGATTCACAAACACATGGAGGCTTAACAACATGCACCTAAATAATCAATGGATCAGTGGCCAAATAAAAACAGAGATAAGCAATATAAGGAGATAAATTAAAACAACAGCTCAACTACCCAACTTCTGTGGGACACAGCAAAGGCAGATCTTAGAGGAAAGTATATTGCAATACAGGCCTATCTGAAGAAAGAAGAGCAATCCCAAGTGAACAGTCTAAATTCACAATTAATGAAACTAGAAAAAGAACAAATGAGGCCCAAAGTCAGTAGAAGGAGGGGCATAATAAAGATCAGAGAAGAAATAAATTGAGAAGAATAAAACAATAGAAAGAATTAATGAAACCAAGAGCTGGTTCTTTGAGAAAATAAACAAAATAGATAAACCCATAGCCAGACTTATCAAGAGAAAAAGAGTCTATGCACATAAACAGAATCAGAAATGAGAAAGTAAAAATCACTTTATTAGAGAATACAATGAAAAATTATATGCTAACAATTGAATAATCTAGAAGAAATGGATAACTTTCTGGAAAAATACAACCTTCCAAGACTGACCCAGGAAGAAACAGAAAATACAAACAGACCAATTACCAGCAATGACACTGAATTGGTAATCAAAAAACTACCCAAGAATAAAATCCATGTATTAGATGGCTTCACTGCTGAATTTTATCAGACATTTAGGGAAGACCTAATATTCATCCTCCTTAAAGTTTTCCAAAAAGCAGAAGAGGAAGGAATACTTCAAACTCATTATATGAAGCCAGCATCATTCTAATTCCAGGCATAGATGCCACAAAAAAAAAAAAAAAAAGAAATTACAGACCAATATCCCTGATGAATATAGATGCAAAAATACTCAACAAAATATTAGCAAACCAAATTCAAAAATACATAAAAAAGATCATACATTATGATCAAGTGTGATTTATCCAGGGCTGCAAGGATGGTACAATATTTGAAATTATCAACATCATCCAGCACATCAACAAAAAGACCAAAAACCACATGATCATCTCCATAGATGCTGAAAAAGCATTTGACAAAATTCAACATCCATTCATGATAAAAACTCTCAACAAAATGGGTATAGAGGGCAAGTACCTCAACATAATAAAGGCCATATATGAAAAATGCACAGCCAGCATCATACTTAACAGCAAAAAGCTGAAAGCTTTTCCTCTAAGATGGGAAACAATACAAGGATGCCCACTCTCCCACTTTTATTCAATATAGTACTGGAAGTTGTGGCCATGGCAATCAGACAACACAAAGAAATAAGAGGCATCCAGATTGATAAGGAAGAAAAGTTAAACTGTCACTGTTTGCAGATGACATGATATTGTACATAAAAAACCCTGAAGAATCCACTCCAAAACTACTAGAACTAATATCTGAATTCATCAAAGTTGCAGGATACAAAATTAATACACAGAAATCTATTGTATTCCTATATACTACTCATGAACTAGCAGAAAGAGAAATCAGGAAAACAATTCCATTTACAACTGCCTCTAAAAGAATAAAACACCTAGGAGTAAACCTAACCAAGGAGGTGAAAGACGTATACCATGAAAACTACAAGACACTCTTGAGAGAAATTAAAGAAGACACCAATAAATGGAAATACATCCTGTGCTCATGGATAGGAATAATTAATATTGTCAAAATGGCCATCCTGCCTAAAACAATGTACAGATTCAATGCAATCCCTATTGAAAAACTGACAGCATTCTTCAATGAACTAGAACAAATAGTTCTAAAATTCATACGGAACCACAAAAGATCTCGAATAGCCAAAGCAATCATGAGAAGGAAGAATAAACTGGGTGTATTATGCTCCCCAACTTCAAGCTCTACTACAAAGCCACAGTAATCAAAACAATTTGGTACTAGCACAAGAACAGACTGACAGACAAATGGAATAGAATGAGAGTCCAGATATAAACCCACATATATATGACAAATTAATATACAATAAAGGAGATATGGATATACAATGGGGAAATGACAGCCTCTTCAACAACTGGTGCTGGCAAACTGGAAAATTACATGTAAGAGAATGAAACTGGACTACTGTCTGACTCCATACACAAAAGTAAACTCAAAATGGGTCAAAGATCTGAATGTAAATTATTAAACCATAAAACTCTTAGAAGAAAACATAGGCAAAAATCTCTTGAGTAAATCTGAGCAACTTTTTCCTGAACACATATCCTTGGGCAAGAGAAACAAAAGCAAAAATGAACAAATGGGACTACATCAAACTAAAAATTTCTGTACAGCAAAGAACAACATCAGCAGAACAAAAAGGCATCCTACAGTATGGGAGAATATATTCATAAACAACTTATCCAATGAGGGGTTAACATACAAAATATATAAAGAGATCACACACCTCAACATCCAAAAAGCAAAAAAACAGATTAAAAAATGGGTGGAGGATCTGGACACAGTGTTCTCCAAAGAAGAAATTCAGATGGCCAACAGGCACATGGAAAGATGCTCCACAGCACTAATTATCAGGGAAATGCAAATTTCCTGATGCAGTGTCACCTCACACCAGTTAGTTTGACTAACATCCAAAAGACAAGGAACAACAAATGCTGATGAGGATGTGGAGAAAGGGGAACCGTCTACACTGTTGGTGGTAATGTAAATTAGTTTAACCATTGTGGAAAGCAATATGGAGGTTCCTCAAAAAACTAGAAAGAGAAATACCATTAGATCCAGGAATTCCACTTCTAGGAATTTACCCAAAGAAAACAAGATCACAGATTCAAAAAGACATATGCTCCCCTATGTTTATTGCAGCACTATTTACAATAGCCAAGACATGGAAGCAGCCTAAGTGTTCATTATTAGATGAATGGATAAAGAAGGGGTGGTACATATACACAATGGAATATTATTCAGCCATAAGAAGAAAACAAATACTATCAATTGAAACAACATGGATGGAGCTAGAGGGTATTATGCTCAGTGAAAAAAGCCAGGTGGAGAAGGACAAGCACCAAATGATTTCCCTCATTTGTGGAGTATAACAACAAAACAAAAACTGAAGAAACAAAACAGCAGCAGACTCACAGAACCCAAGAATAGACTAACAGTGACCAAAGGGAAAGGGTGTGGGGAGGGCAGGTGGGAAGGGAGTGAGAGGGGGATTAAAGGATATTATGATTAGCACATATAATATGGGGGGGGCACGGGGAAGGCAGTATAGCACAAAGAAGACAGTAGTGACTCTATAGCATCTTACTATGCTGATGGACAGTGACTAATGCGGTATGTGGTGAGGACTTGATAATAGGGGGGAATGTAGTATCCACAATGTTGCTCATGTGAAACCTTCATAAGATTGTATATCAATTATACCTTAATAAAATAAATAAATAATAGAAAAATAAAATAAAATACATAAACCCAAGAGAAGCTATCCTTGGAAAGGAGGAGAAAAGAGGGGCAGAAGGGAGGACTGGTTTGCATTCTTTAAAGCCCAATAATGATGCCCCAACCCTGCCCTTCCACACACACACCGGAAATTGTCTGACAAAGCCCCATTACATATTCACTCTTCATTGATGTTTACCTGGTGTTTGGAACCACAAACATGCATACCTTATTGTAATGCCATTATTATAAGCAAATCCACATGCAAATGAACCAAACAATAGTTAGGAATGAAGCTCCCTTCTGAAGAAAAATGTAGGGTGTAATTTGGAAAGATTTTATATCGTAAGCCCAAAATGAAATAAGAAGGAAATAATTTAATTTATGTAGAAAGGGTTAATTTGAATCTCAGACTTGCTCACTGGATTCATGTGTGGAAGGAAATTTTGGGGGTCAGGAGAAGGAAATTCCAGCCTCTCCTCTCCGGGAGCTTTGCGCAGGATTCAGAGAAATCCAGGTAGCCTGCTGTTTGGATTTCTCTTCTAGCATGTGGGATGACCCAAAAATACAGCAGAATGTCAACTCTATACCCAGCTAAACCATCCTTCAATAATGAGGGTGAAGCATGGACATTTTCAAACATACAAAGACAAATGTTCAACATGTTCCTTAAATGGGACAGGAAGGGTCCAGAGAGATGGACAGAATGTAAGAAATACTAGAAAGCAAAGAATTTGTAAAACTACTTATAAAATATAATTAGTTCATTACAGTTAAAAAAGTAGTAACTAAAATTCTTTTTGGAAAATATCATAAATTTTGAAACAGTGACAAGCATAATAGTTGTATAAGCTTTCTAAACCAATTGTAACATGATATGAAACAACCGATTCCTTATGTAACAAAGTCATGTGTACTTCTATCATTACCCTGGTGTTTTGGTAACATACATAGTTGAAGGAAATGTTAGTTTTGGTCAAAGATTAGTGAAAATACAGATGTAATTTCACTCATATTTATATATGACATTTATAGATTCCCTACTGGAGACATATATAATATATTACTAATACATTAAAAAATATATTTTGATAAATAAATTCACAGGTATTGCTATTAATTGTGTTACCCCAAAATTCATATGTTGAGAATATAACCCCCAATGTTATATATCTGGATACAGGGCTTTAGAAGGTAATTAATGTTAAATGAAGTCACATTATTGGGGCACTAGTCCAATAAGATTGGTGACTTTATAGGATTAGGAAGAGAATCATTTCTTTCTTCCTGGGTAAAAGTTATCAGAATCACCCAGGGATGTCTCAGAGGTGACATGAGGAAAGTAGAGGTGACATTTAGGCTGTAAGGTTCCAGTGGCAAGGAAGGAGTTCAGTGACTAAGGCCTCAAATATAAAGTCACAGGGCAGTATGCTGCAGGCCAGCACAGCACAGTCACGGTCAAGAACTCTGGAATGATATCAAGGAGTATTGAAGTATTGAAATAAGCATAAAATGAGCAGATTTCAGATAGAATGATTCGCAACCTCCCTTTTCTTATAGACTTAAGTTCCATGGATTTCTTTTGTTCTTATCTGACATTCATGGAAACTGGTTCTAAAGTAGAGAAGTGATTATATTCTTGATCGTGTATTAATGGTTAAAAAGTTTTCCCCTTTGAAGAGATATTTCTCAAAAGAAGATAAGGGCCAATAACCACATGACAAAGTACCCAACATTATTAGTCATTAGGAAAACACAAACTAGAAGATTGTAATCTCCATTTACATTCACTAAGATAGCTAACATTAAAATGACTGACAGTAACACATGTCAGTGATGATACAGAGAAATGGGGACTCTACTACATTGCTAGTCAGTATTTAAAAGAGTATATCCACTTTGGAAAATTGTTTGTTTTTTATAAAATTAAGTTATATATGTCCCTCATGACCCAGAAATTCACTCCTAGGTATTTATCCAAGAGAAATGAGAGCATATGGCCATAGGATATGAAATAGCAGCTTGATAATAATGAAAATTGATAATAGTGAAAAGTTAGAAACAGTTAAATGGGCATCAGCAGGAGAGTAGATGGGCAGATGGTGGGGAATCCAGGCAATATCCTATTCAGCAATGAAAAGGGTGAATCACTGATACAGATCACAGCATGGATGAGTCTCAGAGACATTGTTTTGAGTTAAAGAATCCAGAAACACAAAGAGTGCCTCCTGCATGATTCCATGGATATGAATTCAAGAGCACAGAAAACTCATTTGTGGAGAAAGAAATCAGGACATGATGGCCTCAGATGGTGCAGGGGGTGGGGCATTGCCTGGAAAAGCAGCACAGTGGGTCTAGCTGGTTGGATGCAAGTGGGCTGTATCTTGAGTCTGGTGTTCACACAATTGAATACATTTATCAGAACTCATCTATCTGTCAGATATAGACATTTTTACCTTAATTTAAAGTATACCTACATGAAAAAAATACAAGGTGAACCTAGTTGCTCCCATACGGGGAATATGGAATATTTCTCATGCCACAATTTTTTTGTTCTTTAAAATTGAATTAATATACCCCTCCCTTTTTCACATATATTTGGGAAAATGTATTGGATGGTGTATGTTTACATCTCTTTGGGAGACAAGCAACAATTATGCCATCATTACTTTATCAGAGGGTGTCTTTCAAAGCCCACACAGCTGCACCCTGCATCTTTGGCGACTCTTGTGCTTCTTTTACACATTCCTTTCTTGGAGGACCAGTCAGAAGACTAGGCACAGCACTCCTATGATGTTTACATTTCTGCTCTCAGGGAAGAAAAGCTATAATCTTATGGGGTTATGTGACTAGAGGACTAAAATACAGTACAAATTGGGGGCATGGAAGCCATACTGAATTCTTGATGATGAAACATGTGGAGTGTCAGGAGGATGTGGTGTGGTGTGTAGTGGCCCCACACCCATGACCACTCTGTCTCCAAGCACCTTCTGCCAATGGAACCTCCTGGCTCTCCTTGCCCTTATAGGCCAGAGAATCAGACTTGAACCAAAAGCAAGCAGAACTTCTTGAACAAGACCAGTTCCTGGGACTGTGTGTGGGAATGAAGGGACACAATAGGCTTTCCACATCGAGAATCCCTGTCAGACCCCTCTGCCCAGAGAGGACAGGGAGCTAATGCTGTGGAACCCTTTGGTCTTTGGTCTTTGGTTTCTCACTCCCCACGCCTTCCACCCCTCACTCTTTGCTTCCCTTCCCTTGAAAGAGTCCTGCTGAGCCCTAACTTCCTGGTGATTGGGGCCAAATTCAACCTGATGGAATCTGTCCCTTCAGCTGTGAGGATCACAGCCTGCAGCCTTCAGGGGTACACATGACCCTGTTATCCATGGAGGAAGTAGAATACCTACCTGGGGCATGTTAGCTGGAGAACTGGTTGCCCCACTGTGGCCCTGAGCAGCCACTAGGCTGGGCTTTGGTGGAGAGTGGCTGTCATACCTCTGGTACCCACACCAGAGGAGCTGCTTTTGGCACCTGGAAGTGTTGTGAACTCAGAGCTGTTCTGCCACCCACTGAAACAAGCCCTGGTGTTAGCTTCTTGGGATTGGATTCCAGACCAGTTCCTTGCTGTGGGAAGAAAACTCTAGCACCAGAACAGCTCAGTGACTCAGTGAGCATTAGGACAGCCAGCCTGAACCTGGGGTGAAGAACCAGGGCCAGTGTGCAGACCCAGAGCCTGAAGAAATGGAGCCGCTGCTGATCTGCTCAGAGAGATGATTGGAAACACAAAGTCTTTCACGTGGAGACATTCCAGAATTTTGCATCAGGTGTGCTCTGTCCTCATAGTTCTGCGCACTCGCCGGGAGTAAATTCTGTGAGGATGCTGTGGGTGGCGCCAGTCCTGCACTGTTCCACAGCAGCAGTGGCTCCGCCGGACCCTTTGCAGCTCTGGCTGGGGAGGGAACGAATGGCGGGCTGCTGATGTCTGTGGGAAGCCTTGGCGTGGCTGCTTTGCCCGGCTGCTGGCCAAGGGGTCCGAAATTGTCCAAGACTCCCAGCCTGCTGGGCTGAGTGCACTGAAACAGTTTTGTTCCGCTGTTGGGCCTTTGTCTCTTTAAGACTTTTAAAAAAGCGCCCACTTTTGTTTTTTCCTAGTAAGCCGTCTGGGTGGACCTGCTTGCGTTCTCTGTCTCAGATCCTGCACTTCTATTTCTCTAATCTCCGATACACCACGCGATGTGTCAGTGCTCCTGGCACAGATCACCAAGACTGGTTATTTGGAGGGCCTGTGCTTTCACTCCTTCCCCCCTCTGAATATTTTCATCCAGCCAGTGCACTGGGGTGGGGGAGTACTTGGGTTCCGCCAGGTCGCGGCTTTGTATCTTACCCGCTTCATGAGGCGCTGAGTTCTCCCAGATGTAGCTGTAGCCTGGCTGTTGTCCTGTATCTTCTGGTCTCTCTTTTAGGAATAGTTGTATTTGTTGTATTTTCATAAATATATATGGTTTTGGGAGGAGATTTCCGCCACCCTGCTCATGCCACCATCTTCCCAGAAGTCTCTCTGTCTGAATGATTTTTGACTGGACCAGATTCTTCTGTCTTTTCATGGTGATAGAAGTGGACGCAGGCAGGTGGCTCATGTGTCAGCTGGGAGAATAAAGTCCCTTCCTGCTTGTTGTTCACCTTGCCCTTCTCTGTAGCCTGTGTCGGTTACCTGCACACCAGGAGGCACTCCCTGGGATAATCCCCTGAGCTGCCAAGGGCAGAGCCACCCTCAGGCTAGCCTAGAGCACTGCTGGGGGGTTGCAGCCACGCTGGGTGCATTCTGCAGCAGGACGGGCCCCTTCGCACCTTCCGGACCTTGCTCTGGTTTCAGCAGCCCGTCCCAGTTAGCTGCGCGCTGGGAGTAGACTCTGTGTGGTTGCTGTGGGCAGGGCCGCTCTCCGGCTGCTCGGCAGCTGTGGTGGGTCAGCCAGTGCGTTTGCCGCACCCACTGGGGGGAACGAATGGCAGGCTGCTCATGGCCGTGAGAGGCTTCAGGGCTGCTTTACCCAGCAGTGGATTGGCGGACCCGAAGTTCCTCAAGATTCCCAGCATGCTGGGCTGAGTGTGCTGGGACGATGTTGTTCAGCTGTTGGGCCCTTGTCCCTTTAAGACTTTTTAAAAAGCGCCCTCTTTTCTTTTGTCCGAGGGAAGCCGGCTGTGGGCACCCACTCGTAGTGTCCATCTTGGATCC
>JAQQAC010009165.1:92062176-92084873 GCA_029783875.1 Phataginus tricuspis | reverse complement strand
ACTGCTGCAACATTTACAGGAGAAAGGATGGGCTGTGAACAGCACCAAAGTTCAGGGACCTGGTTTGTCGGTCAAATTCTTGGGGGTCGTCTGGTCGGGTAAGACCAAAGTGATACCAGAAGCAGTTACAGATAAAGTCCAGGCCTTTCCTACCCCACAACTGAGTTTCTGGGTCTTCTAGGCTACTGGAGAGTGTTTATCCCACACTTGGCACAAATTCTGAAGCCCTTATACCGGTTGGTACGAAAGGGCATCAGGTGGGACTGGGATGAGACATGTGCATCTGCCTTTACTACAGCAAAACGGGCAGTCAAGGCTGGGCAGGACTTGAGTGTGATAGACCCATCAAGGCCCTGTGAGCTGGACATTCATGTCACTGAAGACGGTTATGGCTGGGGTCTCTGGCAGCAGCTTGAACGAACTCGTCAACCCGTTGGATTCTGGTCACAACTCTGGAAAGGGGCAGAGGTATGATACACTTTGATAGAAAAACAAGTGGCTGCCATGTATCACGCCTTGCTGGCTACAGAACCCATCACTGGAATGGCCCCGATAAAGGTAATAACCACCTATCCCATTTTGGGGTGGGTATGAGACTGGACCCAAAAGCCAAGGAGTGGCGTGGCACAAACACCCACACTAGCCAAGTGGGGTGCTTACCTACAGCAGCGTAGTGCCCTTTCTAGTAGCCCCTTGAGTGAAGAACTCCAACTGGGTTGGGGCCAGTGACATATACTAGTGAAAAGCAGGAAGAACTTGCTTTTGAGCCATTAGTAGCAGAGAGTCCCTATCGGGAGGGAAGAGCCCCCATACCCGAAGATGCATGGTACACAGATGGCTCCAGCCGTGGGCAGCCCCCAAAATGGAGGGCCATAGCTTTCCATCCTAAGACTGAGACAATATGGATGGAAGATGGTGAGGGGAAGAGCAGTCAATGGGCAGAGTTGTAGGCCGTGTGGCTTGTGATCAGCCAGGAGCCTTCCCCTGTACTTGTCTGCACTGACAGCTGGGCTGTCTATTGGAGCTTGACCCTGTAGCTACCAGCCTGGTACCATGCCAACTGGCTGGTTGGTCACCGACCCCTTTGGGGGCAAGAATTGTGGCAAGACTTATGGGCCTATGGTCAGACTAAAATGATTACAGTATACCATGTGACAGGTCATCTGCCACTGGCATCACCAGGAAATGAAGAAGCAGATAAATTGGCCCAGATACGTTGGTTAGAAGGCAAGCCTGCCTCTGATGTAGCCCAATGGCTACATCAGCGTTTGCTGCATGAGAGGGAAAAGACAATGTGGGCTGTAGCCTGTCGGTGGGGCTTGCCTTTGACTTTCGAAGAAGTTAGTAGAGCCCGGCAGGAGTGTGTCGTGTGCTCCAGAAGGGAGTTACACCGAGTTCCACAGCAACATGGGACAACAGCTAAGGGGTCTATGCCCCTCATCAGGTGGCAGATAGAGTATATCGGGCCTCTACCTGTATCGGAGTTTTTTCACCTCTCTCCCGCCGGTCCCGCTCTGGGTCAGGACTACAGCTCTTGTGTTACAAGCTCTTTCTGTTGCAAGCTCTTTCCGTAACCCTCTGAGGAAGGGAGGGAGAGGGGCTCGCCCCGATAGGCAGAGCAAGGGAGGTAAGCGCCGGCTGTCCGCCCGATCCCGCAGCCTCCGGAACTCGGCGGCACCACCGCTTGCAGCCGCTCCAGCCTCTATCGCCGCCGCCGCTGGCCGCTAGCCGCTGGCCACTCGCCGCCCAGCCTCTACCGCCGCCGCCGCTGGCCGCTAGCCGCTGACCACTCGCCGCTGACCGCTTCTTTTTCGCCGGAGACAATCAGACGCGACAGGAAGTTCACTCAAGGGGAGAACTCGTTTATTGGGGCTCAGGGCATGGGATATATAGGGTGAAGCCTCCCCCCATCGGTCACCTATGCCAATAAGGTGACTTTACTTTTCCGAATCAGGCACAGAGCTGCGCGCCTGCGCAGCTGTCTCTGATGTAAGAAGCGGACCGGAGTGGGCGCAGCTAAACCTCAGGGGGCTTTTGGCGGCCACCCCTGCAGCGCGGCTGAGTTCTCAGTGGCCATCTTTGTGGCATGGCTGAGATTCAAAGGCAGTTCCCAGCGGCCACCCTCGTGGCGAGGCTGGATGCAAAGGCAGTTCCCCACATACCTGTGTCAGAAGGATATCGGTATGCAATGCAATGACCTGTGTGGACACAGCTACTGGACTTCTGGTTGCTTTTCCTACCCATTGTGCAGACCAGCAGATGACAAAAAGAGGCCTGGAGTGTCTCTTTGCTGCCTATGGCCAACCACAGGTAATTGAGAGTGATCAGGGCACCCATTTTACTGGATGTACACTGCAAGAATGGGTGCAACAGCTGGGAATCAAGTGGAAGTTTCATGTCCCGTACAATCCTACCGCAGCAGGCATGATAAAGAGGCACAATGGCTTGTTAAAATCCGGACTAAAGTCAGATACCAGTAGTCTGCAGGGATGGTCCGTCCACTTATGGACCATGCTACGACATTTGAATGAGAGACCCCGAAAGGGAGCCCTAAGCCCCGTGGACATGTTAACACATATGGCTGCCTCCCCTATGCAACTGCAATTGCAAACCAAGGGAGAATCACTGAAGCCAAGGTTAGACCACCAGAATAACATCTTGCTGCCAGCACCAACTGCACTGAATCGCGGAGACTCCATTGAGTGGACATGGCCTTGGACCTTTTGACACATGGACCAATGATGGCTGGCTCTCCTGGCACCTTGGGGACAAGGCCTGGAAGCTGGCCTCCTGTGTACTCCTGGAATAACAGCAGAGTGGCCACCAAAGGTCACAGTAGTATATCCTGAATGGCCAGAAGGTAGGAGCATCTTACCAGGGAATTTTATCATTATGGCCAGTGCATGCACCTCCAGTAGCACTATATATAGACCCTTCGGTAACCCCCACGGGGAGAGGAGTAAAAGTATGGTATAATAGACCTGGAAGGGACCCACTTCGTGCTACAGTCCTATCACAGGACCACTCTCTTGCATGCATCCTACCTGATGGACAAGATTTGCCTATGTTGGTCTTATCTCCCATAATGTATTGTGGATTGGACACTTCCTCTGGCTTGAGGATGATTATAATTTTTGTTATTAGGAATCTCCTCTGGCTTGAGGATTATTATAATTTTTGTTACCTGTATCAAAATGTTGCTGTATCTTAATTTTTATTATCTCTAAGTTGTTGTTATCCTCTGTTGCTATTGTGGAATCTGGTTACAGTGCTGCAACTTTCTCCCACAGGGACTATTGCAGAAGATTGAAAACATGCACACTGTAAGGTGAGAATTCTGGAGGGGTGGAGTGTTGGGAAGATGGGGTTCCTATGGCCAGGATCCTCACTGAACTTAAACCACCTGATGATGTAAGTGGCCTGTTGCAGGGCTACCGCTTCCACACCTTTAGGCAATAAGCTATTATTGTGCTATATAGAGAGCTTGGCCCAGGGCTCTGGGAGGAAGCAGAGGCACTAGTTCTTGACCTCCCACAGGGAGAATAAGCCGGGTAATAAACTCTTTCACCCCAAAGAATGTTTTGTTGTAAGTTTCTTTGGTCACATTAAATTCATAGCCAACATGACCGGGGCTGAAACCCATTGGCAAGACACATACCAAACCCTTCATCCAGCAGGACCCAGGCCCTTACCCCACCCCAGCTCATGGGCAGGAGGAAGAGAAACAGAGTGGGGAGGGGGTGGAAACCTGGGACTGCTGAACATCTACCCCCAGAGATCTGCTTTGTGATCAGAAACCTACACTGTATGGTGCTCTGGAGGCTGGGGAGCCAGAACAGGTGGAGTGCTTGAGAGGCATAGTCCAGCTGTTTGTGGAGGACGGGATCCACACCCAGCAGCTCTGGGACAAGGGAAAGGCAGGCAGTCTGAGAGGCTTCCTAGCAGCAAGAGGGCTGCTGAAGGGGCAGGGTTTGCACAGAGCTTGCTGTGCGGGAGATGGGAGAGGTGGACAAGGTTGTCTCGGTGTGCTCTGCCCAGCAGATTGGGAAATTTCAACAGCTTCAGGGGCTCCATCCCTGTAGCTGGCTACTCAGCTCCGAGGCCCTCCACTGTGATACACAGATTGCTGAGCCTTCCTACTGGCCTGATGGCACCAGGTCACAAACCGGCAGTCACTGCACTTGTGACAGGCCAGTCAGAGGGAGGCCCTGGCTACAACAGGTAGAGATGCAAAGCACAGAGGCTTACACCCGTCTGCTCGGCCCACTGGCTCTGATACTGGAGACAGGCACCACAGGCAGGTATCAGGAAACAGATGCTTCCCTCCCACAGGCACCAGCTCCGCTCCCCTAATACCCCCAACCTCACTCTTGGGGCTGATCAACTCTAGAGACTGGAGGTTCTGGGCACTAGAAGGCACCACACAGAAATATAAAACATCAAAAGAACATGGTTCAGACCAAAATCTCACAAACCCCAGAAAAGGGGCCAAAAGAAACTCTGAACTCACCAATATTCCTGAAAAAGAGTTCAAAATAAAAATTATAAACATGCTTATGGAGGTACAGAAAAATATTCAAGAACTCAGGGACAAATTTAAGGTGGAGATCCAATCATTAATAAATTCCATATCTGAAATGCAACAGACAATGGAGGGATTTAAAAGCAGATTAGATGTAGTAGAAGACATGATAAATGGAATAGAAATTAGAGAAGAGGAATACAAAGAAGCTGAGGCACAGAGATAAAAAAAGGATCTCTAAGAATGAAAGAATATTGAGAGAACTGTGTGACCAATACAAACGGAACAATATTCGCGTTATAGGGGTACCAGAAGAATAGAGAGAAAAGGGGATAGAAAGTGTCTTTAAGGATGTAATTGCTGATAACTTGCCCAATCTGGGGAAGGAGATACTTTCTCAGACCATGGAGGTGCACAGATCTCCCAACACAAGGGGCCCAAGGAAGACAACATCAAGACATATAATAATTAAAATGACAAAGATCAAACATAAAGACAGACTTTTTTTTTTACAATTTATTTTGGTATCATTAACCTACAATTACATGTGCAATATTATGGTGATTAAACTACCCCCTTCATCAGGTCCCCCCCACCAACCCTATTACAGTCACTGTCCAACAGCGTAGTGAGATGAGAATCATTACTTGTCTTCTCTGAGTTGTACAGCCCTCCCCGTGCCCCCCCACGTTACGTCTGCTAATCGTAATGCCCCTTTTACCCTCTTATCCCTCCCTTCCCACGCATCTTCCCCAGTCCCTTTCCCTTTGGTAACTATTAATCCGTTCTTGGGTTCTGTGAGTCTGCTGCTGTTTTGTTCCTTCAGATTTTTTCTTTGTTCTTATACTCCACATATGAGTGAAATCATTTATACTTGTCTTTTTCGGCTTGGCTCATTTCACTGAGCATAATACCCTCTAGCTCGATCCATGCTGTTGCAAATGGTAGGATTTGTTTTCTTCTTATAGGTGAATAATATTCTATTGTGTATATGTACCACCTCTTCTTTACCCATTCATCTACTGATGGACACTTAGGTTGCTTCCATTTCTTGGCTATTGTAAATAGTGCTACAAGAAACATAGGGGTGCATCTGTCTTTTGGAAACTGGGCTGCTGCATTCTTAGGGTAAATTCCTAGGAGTGGGATTCCTGGGTCAAATGGTATTTCTATTTTGAGTTTTTTGAGGAACCTCCATACTGCTTTCCACAATGGTTGAACTAATTTGCATTCCCACCAGCAGTGTAGGAGGGTTCCCCTCTCTCCACATCCTCGCCAACATTTGTTGTTGTTTGTGTTTTGGATGTTGGCCATCCTCACTGGTGTGAGGTGATATCTCATTGTGGTTTTAATCTGCATTTCTCTGATGATTAGCGATGTGGAGCATCTTTTCATGTGCCTATTGGCCATCTGAATTTCTTCTTTAGAGAAGTGTCTATTCATGTCCTCTGTCCATTTCTTAATTGGATTATTTGCTTTTTGTTGTTAAGGTGCGTGAGTTCTTTATATATTTTGGATGTCAACCCCTTATCAGATACATCGTTTATGAATATATTTTCCCATATTGTAGGATGTCTTTTTGTTCTACTTATGGTGTCCTTTGCTGTACAGAAGCTTTTCAACTTGATATAGTTCCATTTGTTCATTTTTGCTTTTGTTTCCCTTGCCCGGGGGGATATGTTCATGAAGAAGTCACTCATGTTTATGCCCAAGAGATTTTTGCCTATGTTTTTTCCTAAGAGTTTTATGGTTTCATGACTTACATTCAGGTCTTTGATCCACCTTGAGTTTACCTTTGTATATGGGGTTAGACAATAATCCAGTTTCATTCTCTTACATGTAGCTGTCCAGTTTTTCCAACACCAGCTGCTGAAGAGGCTGTCATCTCCCCATTGTATATCCAGGGCTCCTTTATCAAATATTAATTGACTGTAGGTGTTTGGGTTAATGTTTGGATTTTCTATTCTGTTCCACTGGTCTGTGGGTCTGTTTTTGTGCCAGTACCAAATTGTCTTGATTACTGTGACTTTGTAGTAGAGCTTGAAGTCACGGAGCATAATTCCCCCTGTTTGATTCCTCCTTCTCAGGATTGCTTTGGCTATTCGGGGTCTTTTGTGGTTCCATATGAATTTTAGAATTATTTCTTCAACTTTATTGAAGAAAGCTGTTGGTAGTTTGATAGGGATTGCGTTGAATCTGTAGATTGCTTTAGGTAGTATAGCCATTTTGACAATATTTATTCTTCCTAGCCAAGAGCATGGGATGCATTTCCATTTGTTAGTGTCTTCTTTAATTTCTCCTAGGAGTGTCTTGTAGTTTTCAGAGTACAGGTCTTTCACTTCCTTCGTTAGGTTTATTCCTAGGTATTTTATTCTTTTGGATGCAATTGTGAATGGAATTGTTTTTCTGATTTCTCTTTCTGTTAGCTCATCATTAGTGTATAGGAAAGCAACAGATTTCTGTGTATTAATTTTATAGCCTGCAACTTTGCTGAATTCAGATATTAGTTCTAGTAGTTTTGGAGTGGAGTCTTTAGGGTTTTTTATATACAGTATCATGTCATCTGCAAATAGTGACAATTTGACTTCTTCTTTACCAATCTGGATGCCCTGTATGTCTTTGCTTTGTCTGATTGCCGTGGCTAGGACCTCCAGTACTATGTTGAATAACAGTGCAGAGAGTGGGCATCCCTGTCTTGTTCCCGATCTTAGATGAAAAGCTTTCAGCTTCTCGCTGTTAAGTATGATGTTAGCTGTGGGTTTGTCATATATAGCCTTTATGATGTTGAGGTACTTGCCATCTATACCCATTCTGCTGAGATTTTTAATCATAAATGGATGCTGAATTTTGTCAAATGCTTTTTCAGCATCTATGGAGATGATCATGTGGTTTTTGTTCTTCTTTTTACTGATGTGATGGATGATGTTGATGGATTTTCGAATGTTGTACCATCCTTGCATCCCTGGGATGAATCCCACTTGATCATGGTGAATGATCCTCTTGATGTATTTTTGAATTCGGTTTGCTAATATTTTGTTGAGTATTTTTGCATCTACGTTCATCAGGGATATTGGTCTGTAATTTTCTTTTTTAGTGAGGTCTTTGCCCGGTTTTGGTATTAGAGTGATGCTGGCTTCATAGAAACAGTTTGGAAGTATTCCCTCCTCTTCTATTTTTGGAAAACTTTAAGGAGAATGGGTGTTATTTCTTCTCTATATGTCTGGTAGAATTCAGAGGTGAATCCATCAGGTCCGGGGCTTTTGTTCTTGGGTAGTTTTTTTGATTACCGATTCAATTTCGTTGCTGGTGGTTGGTCTATTTAGTTTTTCTGTTTCCTGCTTGGTCAGTCTTGGAAGGCTGTATTTTTCTAAGAAGTTGTCCATTTCTTCCAGGTTTTGCAGCTTGTTGGCATATAGATGCTTGTAATATTCTCTTATAATTCTTTGTATTTCTGTGGGGTCCGTTGTTATTTTTCCTTTCTCATTTCTGATTCTGTTTATGTGTGGTGATTCTCTTTTTCTCTTAATGAGTCTGGCTAGGGGTTTATCTATTTTGTTTATTTTTTCGAAGAACCAGCTTTTGGTTTCATTGATTTTTTCTATTGTTTTATTCTTCTCAATTTTATTTATTTCTTCTCTGATCTTTATTATGTCCCTCCTTCTGGTAACTTTGGGCCTCATTTGTTCTTCTTTTTCCAATTTCAATAATTGTGTCTTTAGATTGTTCATTTGGGAATGTTCTTCCTTCTTTAAATAGGCCAGGATTGCAATATACTTTCCTCTTAGAACTGCCTTTGCTGCATCCCACAGAGGTTGTGGCTTTGTGTTGTTGTTGTCATTAGTCTCCATATATTCTTTGATTTCTGTTTTGATTTGGTCATTAACCCATTGATTCATTAGGAGAATGTTGTTAAGTCTCCATGTATTTGTGAGCCTTTTTGATTTTTTTCTGAAATTTATTTCTAGTTTTATACCTTTGTGATCTGAGAAGTTGGTTGGTAGGATTTCAATATTTTTGAATTTACTGAGGTTCTTTTTGAGGCCTAGCATGTGGTCTATTCTGGAAAATGTTCCATGTGCACTTGAGAAGAATGTGTATCCTGCTGCTTTTGGGTGCAGAGTTCTGTAGATATCTGTTAGGTCCATCTGTTCTAGTGTGTTGTTCAGTGCCTCTGTGTCTTTACTTATCCTCTGCCTGGTTGATCTATCCTTTGGAGTGAGTGGCGTGTTAAAGTCTCCTAAAATAATTGCATTGCTGTCTATTTCCTCCTTCACTTCTGTTAGTATTTGTTTCACATATGCTGACGCTCCTGTGTTGGGTGTATATATATTTATAATGGTTATATCTTCTTGTTGGACTGACCCCTTTATCATTATGTAATGTCCTTCTTTATCTCTTGCTACTTTCTTCGTTTTGAAGTCTATTTTATCTGATACAAGTACTGCAACACCTGCTTTTTTCTCTTTGTTGTTTGCATGAAATATCTTTTTCCATCCCTTCACTTTTAGTCTGTGTATATCTTTGGGTTTGAGGTGAGTCTCTTGTAAGCAGCATATAGATGGGTCTTGCTTTTTTATCCACTCTGTTACTCTGTGTCTTTTGATTGGTGCATTCAGTCCGTTTACATTTAGGGTGATTATTGATAGATATGTACTTATTGCCATTGCTGGTTTTAGATTCGTGGTTACCAAAGGTTCAAGGGTTGCTTCCTTACTATCTAAGAATCTAACTTAACTTTCTTGTTAAGTTATTGTGAACGCCGTCTGATGTTTCTTTGTCTCTCCCTTCCTATTCTTCCTCCTCCTTTCTTTATATATTAGGTGTTTTATTCTTTGCCTTTAGTTAGTATTTGGATGGTCTTCTTTCTTTGCTATGATTTTATTTTTTCTGGTGAGATCTTTTTAGCCTTAGGGGTGTTTCCCTCTAGAGCAGTCCTTTTAAGATATCCTGTAGTGGTGGTTTATGGGAGGCAAACTCTCTCAACTTTCTTTTATCTTGAAATTGTTTAGTCCCTCCATCATATTTAAATGATAATCATACTGGATACAATATTCTTGGTTCGAGGCCCTTCTGTTTATTACATTAAATATATCATGCCATTCTCTTCTTTCCTATAAGGTTTCTGTTGAGAAGTCTGATGACGGTCTGATGGGTTTTCCTTTGTAGGTGATCTTTTTTCTCTCTCTAGCTGCCTTTAATACTCTGTCCTTGTCTTTGTTCTTTGTCGTCTTAATTATTATGTGTCTTGGTGCTGTCTTCCTTGGGTCCCTTGTGTTGGGAGATCTGTGGGCTTCCGTGGACTGTGAGACTATTTCCTTCCCGAGTGTGGGGAAGTTTTCAGCAATTATTTCTTCAAAGACACTTTCTATCCCTTTTTCTCTCTCTTCTTCCTCTGGTACTCCTATAATGCGAATATTGCTCTGTTTCGATTGGTCACACAGTTCTGTTAATATTCTTTCATTCTTAGAGTTCCTTTTATCTCTCTCTGCCTCAGCTTCTTTGTATTCCTATTCCCTGTCTTGTAATTCCTTGATCGTGTCTTGAACCTGATTCAATCTGCTGTTGAGCCCGTCAATGGCTTGTCTCATTTCTGCATTGTCTTTCCTCACTTCCCTCCCTTCCTCCCTCAGCTCTTGCACATTTTTCTGTAGATCCGTCAGCATGGCTATGACTTTTATTCTGAATTCTTTTTCCGGAAGACTATGCATGTCCATTCCTTCAGATTCTCTCTCTGGGGTGGTGTTTGTCTGAAGCTTTGTCTGTATCATGTTCTTCTGTCTTCTCATGACTATAGAATTAGTTGTTGGTAGTTGTCACGTATGTCCGCTGGGCTCTTTATGACTTTAAAAAGGAAAGAGAAGAAAGGAGAGAAAAGAAAAAAGAAAACAGAGAAAAAATACTACTACTGATAAAAAAAGTAAAAAGAGAGAGAAAAAGGAAAATAAAGGAAAGAAAAAGAAAAAGCAGCAACACGTAAAAACAGAAACAAAAACAAAAAAACCCACCACCCACTGGGGGTGGTTTCTGTGTGAATGCTGTAGGTGGCGCTACTGCTCCACTATTCCAGAGCCGTGGCCACGTTGCTCCGCATGGCCCTTTAAAGCTGTGGCCAGGGTGATAATGAATGGGAGGCTGTTGAGCTCTGTGGGAGTCCTACATATGGCCACCCTTTCCCAGTCGCCCGCTATGGGGTCCGAGGCTCCCCAGGACTCCCAGCCTGCTGGGCTCAGTTTGCAGGGCTATTCGGCCCCTCTACTGAGCTCCTGTCTCTTTAAGACCGCTGAGAAAGAGCGCGTGCTTTTCTTCCCTTTTTTTTCCTTTCTTTTTACTTCCCGGAGCCTGCCGCGGGCAACTTGCACGTTCCTGGCTGGGACCCTGTGCCCTCTGTCTCTCCAATCTTCGCTACACCGCAGGCTGTGTGTCGGCGCTCCCAGCACAGACTTCCATTCCCTCCGGGCTCTGAATCCTCTCCTCCCGCTGGAGCGCTGGGGGGGGGGAGGAGCACTCTGTCCCGCCGGGTCGCGACTCCGTATCTTACCCGCCTCGCCGGGTGCTGAGTCCTCTCAGGTGTACCTGTACGCTGTGCACTTTCCTGTGTATTCTGGTCTCTCTTTTAGGGATAGTTGTATTTGCTGTGTTTTCGTGAATAAATATAATGTTGGGAGGAATTTTTCTGCCGGTCTGTTCACGTCGCCATCTTCCCAGAAGTCTCCATTTCAGCATTCTTGTGTGCAGTTGTTTTAGCTTCTGCATGTTTATCATGTCTTTATTTCACCAGTTTTGAAAGAAACTTTTGTCAGTTATGAATTCTAGTTTGACAGCTTCTCCTTTCAGGGCGTCACAGATGAGCCACTGTCCTGCTCCCAGTGGGGGACCCGAGGCCGCCCCCACCCACTCACCCATACAGAGCCTGCCGTTTTCCTCCGGTTGCCTTTGGGAGCTCTTGCCTGCCACTGGTGCCATGCAGTCTGGTTATGTCTGTTCTTGGGGTTCATCTTCTAGGGCTGTGGGTTTGTAGTTTCATCAAATTAAGGAAGTACTCAGCCACTGTTCCTTTAAAATTGTGTTGACCCCAACTTTGGGAACTCTATAATTACATGTTTATTAGGCTGCTTGGTGTTGTCCTGTAGCTCGCTGATGTTCTTTTGACCCCATGTTCCATTTGGGACAGTTGCTACTGACATGCCTTCAGTTCAGATAATTTCTTCTGCTGACTTAAACTCCTATGCATTTCATCTTAGATACTGTGGTCTTCTACCCCTCTAAGTTCAGCCTGGGTATCTTTTTGTATCCACCCTGTCCTTATTTAACTTTGTGGATATTGGGAACACAGAACAACCCACAGCTGACAGCACCATGTCACTTCTGGGCTGGTTTTACTTGACCGATTATTCTCCTCATTATGGTTTATGCTTCCTGCTTTGTTGCAGGCCTGTCTCTGGATGTCTGGCAATGGGAATTCACTGTGTTGGGTGTGGGATATTGTCACCCTATAAATCTCCTGGTGCTTTTTTCTGGGACATAGTTAGATTACCTGAGAACAGCTGGATCCTCAGGTTGTGGTTGATGGGTGGGTCTGGGCAGTGCTGAGTCCTCCTGTGGCCACCCCGTGTCCTGCAAGTCACCAGGGTTTCATCAGGCATCATGTGAGCACAGGGGAGTGTTCCAGTTCTGCTAGAGGCTCCAGCCTCATGTGGCCTCCTACTCTGCACAGGCCTCTGCTCAGTCCTGCAATCCCAGCCGCCTTTGCTTATCTCAGCTCGGGCAGCCTGCTGGGCCCCTCCTGGTCTCTCATCCCCGCAGGGGCCCTGGGGACTCTTACGGAAGAAATCAGCACAGCTGCAGGGCTCACATGCCTTCCTGTCCTTTGGCGCTGGATGTCCAGGCCTTAAAACCTCTCATTTCATATCTTTTGTCTGCTTATGTCTTGTTTTGTCTTGTCTTTGTTTTAAATCTGTTCCCTGTTACCACATCTTGGATGAAACTGGAAGTTTTTTATTTTTTATAAAAGAGAAATTCTAAATTGTTTGAAAACTTTTGGAAGTACATAAAACCAAAAGAAATAAATGAATGTCTGGGCACCCCCACCCAAACCAGCTGTGGGAAGCTGAGTGTGCATGGCTCCTACGTGCAAATGCACTCACATGTGGAAGGCTGGCTCCCTGCCCCCTGCTCCTGCTCCTCCTCCTTGATGCAGGTGGGAATGTCACATGGCCAGGGGCAGTGGGTGCGTGGAGGCTGGGCAGCTGGGTCCATGCAGGCGCCGTGGCCCCTGGGTGGAAGACTGGCTGCCAGAGGAGGGTGTGCTTCTCTCTGAGATGGTGGAGTGCGTCCTCTTGAAGGGGGCATCCTGGCCACTGGGAGCAGGCACAGCTGTGGATATTTGGATCTGAGACTCTGGAGAGGATAGAAAACACATGAGTCTAGCCTCTGCTCCAGAAGTGCAGCCAGATTCAAGAACGAGAGGCCCATCCAGAGCACTGGCCCAGTTCCTCTCTCTGTGGTCACCCAGGCATGGTGTGGGCCTTATCTGTCCGCTGTCCTGCTGGCCCACAGGGCCCACCGCCCACGTGGGGCCTGGGTCTGAGTGGGCAGGCAGGGTGGGAGTGAGGGCTGAGGTGCCTCCCTGTGTCCTTCACGATGTAGTCAGCAGCCTGGTTACTTATGGCTGCTTCGCTGGGCTTGATGTCCATGAACAGCTTGTTGCCTATCCCCATACACACTATTTACTGCATTCTGAGTTCTAAATGAAAGAATGTGAACCGTTTCCCAAGCAGTTCGTTGAGTATGATACCGCCGATGATGCTCTACACTCAGAACCATTAAACCAGGAGCACATCAGGCTGGCTGGCCCTGCTCTCTGAGTGTTCTTGGGGCCTAGAGGTGGTGCTGCCCCTGATCTAGGCCCCCTGTTGCCCTTTTCAGGGACCAAGAGGAAGGTGAGGGGCCTTGGAGACTGGGCGTCCAGTGGGAGAGAAGGGGAGATTCCCTGTCTGCTGGTGAAGAGAGGTGAGCTGTGCAGCAGGTGCAGCCTGCAGTGGGGACAGCAGGGGACAGTGTAAGATGGGAACAATGGGGGGCACAAGGGGACAGTGAAAGACAATGGAGACAGCAAGGGGCAGCAGAAGACAGAGGGACTTTGGGACAGCAGGGAATAGTGGGGGCACTAGGGGACAAAGGGGGGTAGAGAGGGCAGCATGAGACAGAGGGGAACAGTCAGGGACAGCAGGGACAGAGGCATCCAGGCTGGGCACACATGCTGTGTGGTAAGTGCTGAGAGGGGCGTGAGCACAGATGACCGTGTGACAACAAGGTGGCCCCTGGTGAACCAAGCAGAGGAAGGAAGGCAATGATTAGAGCCAGGTGGGGCAGGGGGGCTGGGCAAGGGTGGTGGGGGGCTGGGGAGGGAGATTGGTCCAGGCACGGTGGCTTCCAGCTCCTCCAAAGGACTGGCCCACTGGAAGGGGTTTAGGGGCCACTGGGTTTCCTGAGCAAAGCCGCCCCAAACACTGATCCAAGCCCAGACCAAAGTCTAGGCTAAACCCTGCTCCCCACTCACCCCAAAACCTGGTCTAAACCTGCCCCAGACCCCTGCCCCAGCCCAGCCCCATACCCTGACCCCAAGCGCAGCCCCCTGATGTGCCACCACCCCTGTTCCTCAGCGCCCGCTGCCACAGGATCTTCCTGATTACATTGGTCCAGGTAGTCTTGGCCTCCGCAGAGCTGGCCTGGAGAACATAGGCATCCTGGGATTTCTGCCTGCGGAACCAGATCTTGAACCTCAAGCCACTGTCTCCCACATTCTCCGTCATCTCGATCTTGGCTGTCTGCATCACAAGCCCTGGAGGGGCAGCACTGTCAGGAACCCCCAAGGCCCTCCCTTGAGCAGCTGACCGCATTCTAGCTGACCATTTGACCCCGGCGCCTCAGTGCTGGAGATTTGCAGACACCAGGTGGCATGGACAAGGCTGGGCCAGGGGCTCCCGTGGATGGGACGGATGGAGTACCCTCATCTGCACTGGCTCCCTCTCGGAGCCTCACTTTCCCCACTGGAGAAATGATGGTGGGATGGGAAGGCTCTATGGAGCCCTCTGGCTCTCACCCAGGGTCGCAGGACCCCTGTGATGTCCCTCAGTGTCAGCAGGTAAGGGCTCGCGGGGGTGGGCTTCTCTGGGAGGAGTCTAGGAGCAGGAGACTTCACCCTCAGGCCTCCATCAGCGAGGGGCAGTTGAGGGCCAAGAGGCCCAGGGAAGGCCACCTCCATTCACCATGACCAAAATCCAGACTGAAGTTACAGACTGAGGAGATGTTTGTTTTCCACCCTGAGCCAGTACACAGGACTGGAAAGGTTAAATGTCCTTTCAGCTTTGGGAGGTCTGAGGTTTTCAGAAACTCAGCCAGAGCACCACAGCAAGTAACAGACACCACATGTTCCCTGCTTTGTCTCCAGCAGACTGGGCCTGACCCCGAGTGGCACTGGGCATGTGGGAGGAGGGTCACCCTGAAGGACTGTTTGTATATGTAGGTGTCGCGGTCCTCAGCCACCTTTCTGGTCTTGGTGAATAGCATGAGGTCTTCAAAGAGGAACACTTGCCTCAGATACTTTTTCCTTCCACAGCAAATGATGAATGCATCCTGGCATCTCAGTGGCCCCTGTTCCTTCAAATTCACCTGCAGACAAAGCAGTCTCTCTTAGGGATGATTGGATTCCAACTGATACCTCCACCGTGGCCTCTGGGGAGGGGGCTTGAGACTTGAGTTCAATCCCCAGTGGCCACTGATTCAATCAATCCTGCCTGGGGATGAAGCCTCAGACAAACCCCAAAGACTGGGCTTGCAGGTGTGTGGACTGGTGCACACGGGAAGCAGAGAGAGCAGTACACCCAGGGTGGCCCAGGCTTACGGCCCTTCCCACATGCCTAGCTCTGTGCATCTCTTCCCTCTGGCCCCTGAGTT
The DNA here is from genome assembly GCA_029783875.1 of Phataginus tricuspis. Classification (NCBI taxonomy): domain Eukaryota; kingdom Metazoa; phylum Chordata; class Mammalia; order Pholidota; family Manidae; genus Phataginus; species Phataginus tricuspis. The sequence goes on along the minus strand of JAQQAC010009165.1, from coordinate 92,069,395 downwards.
ATATCCCTTACAATAAGCTGGAAATCTAGGAAGTAAAATGCTTCCCTAGGTTCTCTGAGCCACTCTAGCAAATTACTCAAACCCAAGGAGGGGGTCTTTGGAACCTCCAGTCTGTGGCTGACTGGTTGGAAGCACAGGTGACAGTCTGGACTTGCAATTGGCATCTGAAGTGGGGTAGGGGGCAGTCTCATGGGACAGAGCCCTTCACCTGTGGGGTCTGACACTGACTCAGATAGATGGTGTCAGAACTGAGTTGAATTGAAGGACATCCAGCTGGGGTTCAAGAGTTGCTTGGATGTGAGGGGAAAACCTATGCACTAGGTTTGGAATTGGGTCCTGACCCCTTGGCAGGTCCTTGTGCTTGCTGGTTCACACAGAGGTTCAGCAAAAGCCCTTTTGTGCATGTCAGTGGAGTTCCCCTACCCCTGGAAGCCCCTTTGAGTGGCATCTGGGCTGACGTCATGTGGGGGGCTGCAGTCTCTGCGCCCTGGTCAGGCAATCGTTCCCTTTGTGAGCTGGGTCCCAACGATAGCAACTCTCTCCTACAGCCTTCTATCCCGAGGTCAGCCCTGTTTTAGCGAGGCATAGCATTCTCATTCTGTGTTGGGAATTCTGTAGCCGTGCCTTCTGACCTCCAGAGACAAGAGGTTCCGTCTGAGAGGGCAGTTTCCTCTTCCTCGTGTGCTGGTACTGTCATGCCATCACAGGGGTGTGTGGGCATCGGCCTTGGCACACCCAAAGCCCCAGAGTCCAGCTGAAATGTTGATGCATCCACTTGGTTTAAAACGGTTCCAATAAGTTGTCTGCAGCCAGCCTGCTTTTCACACCTGCAGCTACTGCCCCAGTTGCCCGGACATTGGGGTCCTTCCTGCTCGCCCTCCTGCCCCTCTTTAGAGTCTCTGTGGGGGCCTCTGGGAGGTGTCTGTTTCAGGGGCTTTCCTGAAGGAAAGTTCTTGTGTTCTTGGCCCTGATCATGTTTTTCCCCTGCACCAGCCCAGAGTCCTGAGTGCACGAGAGACCGTCAGGGCCTTGGACCCTTACGTTGCAGTTGCGGATGGCATCCATGGCCAGCAGATCGTTGCTGTGGTGCAGCTGGAAGCGGACCACGTCCTCAGTGGCTCGAAGTTCTCACAGCTCCTGCTGTTGGGCTGGGCAGAGACCAGCCTCCTTGACCAGGTCCTGGAGCAAGAGCGCATACTTACCCATGCGGTGCACGGGCTTCAGCAGGTAGGAGGCCAGGTCCATCTTGTCACCCAGCTCCCACTGCTTGTTCTGCAAGGGCAGGAGAGGGGGTCAGGTGCGACCAGGCTGGGGCGGCACTGCTCGTGGGGAGGGGTGACGACCTTGAAGAAGGCGTTGCCATGGCTGCGGAGCAGGGCATCTGCCTGGGGCTTGTTTTTGCTGTAGAGCGCATACAAGCCAAGCTGTTCCTCCTGCAGAAGAGAACACGGGGCACCTGAGCCTAGTGGGGTTGGAATCACTGCTGTCCCTGCCGTCCATGCGAGTTCTCCCACAGGCAGGAAGCGGGAGGCGGGAGGCTAGGACCTGCATCGAGACTACTCAGCTCCCGAAGGCGTGAGAGATCCCCAGGCATGATGCTAAGTCCTGGAATTGTCTTAAAGCAGAGTTTGGGGGAGGGGCAAGAGCGCAGGGCAGGTCTGGGAGGGTTCAGAATAGGGGGCTTCGAAATGTTGCTAACGTTCAAGAGCCAAAGTTGTCCAAACGTAAAATTCTTGAAATTATTGCCAAAAATACAGAAATTGCACCTTATGACGACAAGCATCTTTCAAAGAATAGCTGAAATGACATAAGCTGTGGGATTTCTTTCATCTGTGGTATTTTCGTCATGGAGTGGAATCTATATTTAATAGTCCTGCAGCACAGACCCCTTAGGTCCCTGTGCCTAGAATAGTGCCTGGCAAGCACTTGCTGAAAGGATTTTCTTTCCAAAGTGAATTAAGAATTTTATAAAAGACCCTAATGGGGAGATGGTCCATATTCACGGCTGAAGAGAGACTTATCAGAGCAAGCAGCCCCCTCAGTTAATGTGTTCTTTCCATGTGCTTCTGTCAGGAGTCCCCACCAGATTCTCAGAACTAGGCAGGCCTGGCCCCAGGGAACATCAGGAATGGTTCTGAAGGGGACCAGTGGGCTTCCTGGTTGTGGGAAGCAAGCTGATTGGGACTCGCTTTGGCCGATTAGCCCTGGAGGGTGAGGGCTCAGGGTGGGTACAGTTCTAAGCATGAGGATGTGGACAAGGCCCCAGCTCGTGTGGCTCTCAGCAAGGCTGCCATCGGGTGATGTGTGCGGGGCATGTCCAGTGCTGTCAGACCCACAGCTGCCTGTCTGTTGTGGGCCATTGGCTGGGCCACAAGTCTTACTGTGCTTGGAACCCCGATGGCAGTGGTCCGAATCTCCTGGCCCTGGGCTCCTTGCAGCCCAGAGGGACTCATGTGTCTGAGGAAGCCCCAGCCCATGGCCGGTGGACAGTGCCCGCAGCGCTCCAGCTCCCTGAGGAAGTGCCGGCCGTGGAAGTCATGGAGCTCCGCCAGGCTCCCAAAGATGACATGGCTCTTCCCTCAGAGGTCTCGGGGCAGGTCCGCTCTTTCCATTTCTGGAAAATAGTTGTCGATGACATATCCTAAGGACCTGACATACTCCCTCTCTGTGAAAATCATCTCGGCCATTATGTGCTGTGGTCGGCGGCTGGAAGACAGAGAGCTGGCGGGACAGTCAGATCGCAGGCAAAGGCCCCCGTAACATGGTGTCAATGTTCCCACCTCCTACAGAAACACAAGCAATGGAAATCCAGAGGGACAGTGGTTGCATGCAGACAGGAGGGGCCCAGCAAGCAGAGCACTTCCAATCCAGCAATAACCACTTGCAGGAGTGCTCACAGCCCTGAGTCATTCTCTCACTGTTACCTGGAGTTGCTCCTTTGATGCAATATAAATAAGAAAGATAAAAACAGGGAGGGATGCATATTAGCACAATAAATAACTTCCCTATTATTGATCATGGCCTTTACAAATGAGAGATTCTTTTTTAAAACTGAAAAGGTGAGATTCACAGGCTCCTGACTTAAGCCCGAGTCATGAGGCCTCTCGTTTCCAGACGGTGTGATTCTAGCCCCTCTTCCGGGGTTGCTCTGGCGGGACATCCAAAGAAGGCTGTGGAGGTTTATGGGGACACGGGTTTCTGATGCACACCTGCTGCTAATCCACCAGAAGGTATTTCTGCAAAATCAGCTTTATTTAGTGACATCTGACCCTGAGGCCAGGGAGGGATGTGAGCAGGGGGCAGACCCCTTCTCCTCTCCAGTTCCTGCTGGTGTCCAAGCACTGTACATGTCTCAAGTCTGCACATGGTACCAATCAGCTGCACTTCATCTGGGCACTAAGCAGAGTCTGTTGGTGAACTGGGGCCCCACCCTGCCAATAGCAAGGCACATTGCTTTCTTCTCTATGTGATAGCATCCTGCCAGCAACTTTCTTAAAGTATTCAATCCCAATGACGCTAATGGAGGTGGCAGATTTTTTGTATATATTTGTTTTTTTCAAGTGTAAAAAATTAAGAGCAGCTAATGACAGGAAATACAGTAGTGGTCTGAAGTGCTACAGAGCACACCCATTTGCAGCTGGCCTGGAGAACATGTCCTTTCTCACACCTGCACAACAATTTTACAAATGTGATTGTTTCTGCAAAAATGGCACCTTCTGGTGGGTCAGCAACTGCTGCAGGCCTGGAGGAGCCCCCAGAAAACCAGAGGGCCACCGTGACAGCACGGGCCATGGAGTCACCTCCTGTTAACACTCACTGAAAATAAGCATCCTTAAATACTCTGGAACAATATAAAATGAGTTGTCTGGGAATTTGGACCAAATGGAAATTGACTCATGGACACGATGGCTAGGAACTTCCTCAGAGATGTCTGCTGGCCAAGTGTCAGGAACGCCCCCAGACAGGCAGCAGGTCTGTCTCCACTGTCCTGGTATCTGAGGAGGACTCCCCTACCTCCACTGTCCTGGGTTTAAAGTGAGTCTCTTGCAGGCAGCATATAGATGGGTCTTGTTTTTTTATCCATTCAGTGACTCTATGTCTTTTGATTGGTGCTTTCAGACCATTTACATTTAGGGCGATTATCAATAGGTTTGTACTTATTGCCATTGTAGGCTTTAGGTTTGGGGTTAACAAAGGTTCAAGGGTAATTCCCTTACTATCTAATAGTCTAATTTATCTCACTTCATATGCTATTACAAACACAACCAAAAGGTTCTTTTTTTTCCTCTTTTTTCTTTTTCTTCCTTCATTCTTTTTATGTTATGAATCATATCTGTACTCTTTTTCTATCCCTTGGGTGACATCTATTTAGCCTTAGGAATTCTTCCATATAGAGCAGTCCCTCCACAATGCACTGTAGAGGTGGTTTGTGGGAGGTAAATTCTCTCAGCTTTTGCATATCTGAAAATTGTTTAATCCCTCCTCCAAATTTAAATGACAACCTTGCCAGGTAGAGTATTCTTGGTTCGAGGCCCTTCTGCCTCATTGCATTAAATACATCATGCCACTCCCTTCTGGCCTGTAAGGTTTCTGTTGAGAAATCTGATGATAGCCTGATGGGTTTTTCTTTGTATGTGATCTTTTTTCTCTCTCTGGCTGCTTTTAAAAGTCTGTCTTTATGAGTTCCGGGAAGATGGCGGCGTGAACGGAGCGGCAGAATTTTTCTCCCAACATTATATTTACCCACGAAAACACAGCAAATACAACTATTCCTAAAAGAAAGACCAGAACAAACAAGAAAGCGCACATCGTGCAGCCACACCTGAGAGGACTTGGCAGCTGGCGAGGCGGGTAAGAAACGGAACCGCGACCCGGCAGGACCCGAGCACTCCCCCAACCCAGTGCACTGGTGGGAGGAGAGGATTCAGAGCCGGGAGGGAGTGGAAGTGCAGGCCTGGGAGATAACCAGCCCTGGTGAACTGCCCCAGGAACACGGACACACAGAATGCGGTGTAGCGGAGATTGGAGAGACAGAGGGCACAGGGTCTCAGCGGGAATGCGCCTGCTTGCTCCCGGCTGGCTCAGGGAAGGAGAAGAGAAGAAAAAAAAGGAGAAAAGCACGCCCTTTTTTTTCAGCGGTCTTAAAGAGACAGGAGTCCAGCAGAGGACCGCATAGCTGCGGCACACTCAGCCCAGCAGGCTGGAGTCCTGGGGAGCTTCGGACCCCATAGCAGGCGACTGGGAAAGGGTAGCCATATTTAGGACTCGCACAGAGCTCAACAGTTTCCCATTCATTCTCACCCCGGCCACAGCTTTAAAGGGCCTTATGGAGCGGCGCGGCCACGGCTCTGGAATAGTGGAGCAACAGCACCACCTACAGCATTCACACAGAAACCACTCCTGGTGGACTTTTTTTTTTTTTTTAGGTGTTGCTGCTTTTTCTTTTTCCTTTTATTTCCTTTCTTTTCTTTCTTTCTCTCTCTTTTTTTTATTATTATTAGTATTAAAAAAATTTTTTCTCTAATTTCTTCTTTCCTTTTTAAAGTCATAAAGAGCCCAGCTGACATACGTGACAACTACCAAAAACCAATTCTATAGCCATGAGAAGACAGAGGAATATGGTACAGACAAAGCATCAGACACACACAACCCCTGAGAGAGAACCTGAAGGAATGGACATGCACAGTCTTCCTGAAAAAGAATTCAGAATAAAAGTCATAGCCATGCTGACGGATCAACAGAAAAATGTGCAAGAGCTGAGGGAGGAAATGAAGAAAGACTATGCAGAAATGAGAGAAGCCATTGACGGGCTTAACAGCAGATTGGATGAGGTACAAGACACTGTCAATGAAATACAAAACAGAGAACAGGAATACAAAGAAGCTGAGGCAGAGAGAGATAAAAGGAACTCTAAGAATGAAAGAATATTAACAGAACTGTGTGACCAATCCAAATGGAGCAATATTCGCATTATAGGAGTACCAGAGGAAGAAGAGAGAGAAAAAGGGATAGAAAGTGTCTTTGAAGAAATAATTGCTGAAAACTTTTCCACGCTGGGGAAGGAAATAGTCTCGCAGTCCACGGAAGCCCACAGATCTCCCAACACAAGGGACCCAAGGAAGACAACACCTAAGACACATAATAATTAAGATAGCAAAGATCAAAGATAAAGACAGAGTATTAAAGGCAGCTAGAGAGAGAAAAAAGATCACCTACAAAGGAAAACCCATCAGACTGTCATCAGACTTCTCAACAGAAACCTTACAGGACAGAAGAGAATGGCATGATATATTTAATGTAATGAAACAGAAGAGCCTCGAACCAAGAATATTGTATCCAGCACGATTATCATTTAAATATGACGGAGGGACTAAACAATTTCCAGACAAACGAAAGTTGAGAGTTTGCCTCTCATAAACCACCACTACAGGACATTTTAAATGGACTGCTCTAGAGGGAAGCACCCCTAAGGCTGAAAAGATGTCACCAGAGAAAATAAAATCATAGCAAAGAAAGCAGACATCCAAATACTAACTAAACGCAAAGAGTAAAACACCTAATATATAAAGAAAAGAGGAGAAAAAATAGGAAGGGAGAGAAAAGAAACATCAGACGGCATTCACAATAACTTAACAAGAAAGTTAAGTTAGATTTTCAGATAGTAAAGAAGCAACCCTTGAACCTTTGGTAACCACGAATCTAAAGCCAACAATGGCAATAAGTACATATCTATCAATAATCACCCTAAATGTAAATGGACTGAATGCACCAGTCAAAAGACACAGAGTAACAGAGTGGATAAAAAAGCAAGACCCATCTATATGCTGCTTACAAGAGACTCACCTCAAACCCAAAGATATACACAGACTAAAAGTGAAGGGATGGAAAAAGATATTTCATGCAAACAACAAAGAGAAAAAAGCAGGTGTTGCAGTACTTGTATCAGATAAAATAGACTTCAAAACGAAGAAAGTAGCAAGAGATAAAGAAGGGCATTACATAATGATAAAGGGGTCAGTCCAACAAGAAGATATAACTATTATAAATATATATGCACCCAACACAGGAGCGTCAGCATATGTGAAACAAATACTAACAGAATTGAGGGAGGAAATGGACACCAATGCAATTATTTTGGGAGACTTTAACACACTACTCACTCCAAAGGATAGATCAACCGGGCAGAGGATAAGTAAAGACACAGAGGCACTGAACAACA